>CANUEZ040000382.1:47500-60000 GCA_948099385.1 Fasciola hepatica
TTCGATTAGTCTTTCGCCCCTATACTCACGTTTGACGATCGATTTGCACGTCAGAATCGCTGCGGTCCTCCACCAGAGTTTCCTCTGGCTTCAACCTGCGCAAGCATAGTTCACCATCTTTCGGGTCTCAACATGTACGCTCATGCTCCGCCCCGACGATGAGCAAGCACGAGGCTGCCTCTACGCCATGGGACGGGCCGGTGATGCGCCTGCCGCTCGAAGCTTGGTAGTACCGCGCATGAGAAACGACAGGATCTCACCTCAGCCCAGACAAGCCGAGCCTTCACTTTCACTGCGCCTTTGGGTTTCGTAACGCCCAATGACTCGCGCACATGTTACTCTCCTTGGTCCGTGTTTCAAGACGGGTCAGGTGGATAGTCTACCACTACACCACAGACTGTGGGCCCTTTCAAAGTGCAACAAACGCAACCGCCGACCGAACGACACCGAGCCATCACCTGGCCTGCATTCACAAGCAACAAGGCAACCAGACCCAGAGCCGCCGGCGCGACAGGCACGCCCGCACGCACAACAAGCCGCCGTCTCCGACGTACCGCACAGAACCGAAGCAGTCGGCTATTACACCCGAAGCACGATAAATCGCACAACGGGCTACCTGCCATCCCGACCTAGCAAGGACACAAGGACCCTACCAAGCCGGTTTAACCGCAACAGCCAGACAGCAACGTCGGTCGTGGTGAACACTCTGAGAAAGTGCACTGGCAAGCAGGTCCGTCAGTACCCGGGCGCACAACACCTGATGAGTGATTCGCGCATCCCCACCGAAGCGGGGACCTGCAGCTAAGCAGACCCGAGCACACAACCAATATGACCAAGCTCATGCCATACTCACCAGCTGAATCCTCAGAGCTTGCAGTTCAACTCCACCTGTTTACCTCTGAACGGTTTCACGCACTGTTTACTCTCTCTTCAAAGTACTTTTCAACTTTCCCTCACGGTACTTGTTCGCTATCGGACTCGTGCTAGTATTTAGCCTTGGATGGAGTTTACCACCCGCTTTGGGCTGCATTCACAAACAACCCGACTCCAAGGTCTGCTCAGGAAGATACTGGCCATTCTGAATCTCCACCCCCACGGGCCTTTCACCCTCATTGGGCCATGTCCGAGTAACCTTACTCATTATAGGACTTAGGGTGGAGCAGCATCTTCGCGAGCTAACCTGAACACCACATTGCCTAGGGGCCAAATGACCACAGGCTTCGGTGCTGGGCTTTTCCCTGTTCACTCGCCGTTACTAAGGGAATCCTGGTTAGTTTCTTTTCCTCCGCTTAGTGATATGCTTAAGTTCAGCGGGTAATCACGTCTGAACCGAGGTCAGGAAGACAGACCACGAAGGGTACCGTCGCTATATGAAAATAGCATCAGACACATGACCAAGTTCAGCATCAAACCAATGACAAAGTGACAGTGACGGAACGTGCCTGGTATGGAATTATCCCAGAAATCATAAGTGTGCCGACTAGGGGATCGCCAAACACACTGACAACTGAGTACCAACCCGATTATTAAACCACGATTCCGCCACTGCACCTCACCACGGCTTTCTGCCAAGACAAGGGTGCATCCGGATACATTAGGGAAACGCCATAGATCTGGCACCTCACATGATTACTCATAGAGGAGATCACGCCAGCTGGCAAAACCCAAGCCACGACTTTTTGGGCGTCGTGATAGTTTATAAGCCGACCCTCGGACAGGCGTGGCCACAGGCTAACCCATGGCCGCAATATGCGTTCAAGATGTCGATGTTCAAAGCAGTATGCAGTTTGCATTAATTCACACAGTTGGCTGCGCTCTTCATCGACACACGAGCCGAGTGATCCACCGTTCAGAGTTGTACGTATGGTCAAAGACCAGGTTATCAGTCCAACCCGGGATAGGCACCGCCGGGCGACGTACGTGCAGTCCAGCCACAAGGACCGGGTGCATGCGAGGGCAATGGCAAAGAATGGCAAGCCATTCAGTACCACTTTAACAGTGTAAATGTAGTAATGAAACAGTTCATAGGGCGGGAGCAGGGCCGTAGCCCAAATCTCCTCTTTAAGCCTAGCACTACCAATCGTGGCAGTACAACCCGTTCTCCTGGCTTGGACAAGCGCCCCGAGAGACGCAAGCATACCATCGGAGTATCATACAGGTAGGCACCCCATCAGTGTTCGGATATGCTGTGACCTCAATGAGCCAGGCATAGCCGTCCGCAAATTTTTATCGCATGACATGACGGTCACACGTGTATCGCTTGTGTGAGAGTAGATTTTCAGGTAATGATCCTTCCGCAGGTTCACCTACGGAAACCTTGTTACGACTTTTACTTCCTCTAAATGATCAAGTTTGGTCGTCTTCTCAGCACCGGTCGAGCGGCCGAAGCCACTACAATGGCACCAATCCGAGGACCTTGCTAAACCATTCAATCGGTAGTAGCGACGGGCGGTGTGTACAAAGGGCAGGGACGTAATCAGCGCAAGCTTATGACTTGCACTTACCAGGAATTCCTCGTTCACGGGGAACAATTGCAAGCCCCGATCCCAGTCACGACGGTTATGATACAGTTTACCCAACCTGCTCAGGCCAGGATTCCAAACTCGCTGAAACCGTCATTGTAGCGCACGTGCGGCCCCGGACATCTAAGGGCATCACAGACCTGTTATTGCTCAATTTCGTGCGACTGAATACCGCTTGTCCCTCTAAGAAGTAAGTACCTGCGCCGCACCCGCCGGTCAACGTAACCACTACCCCACGAGGAGGCAATGGACAACGCAACCTGCACGAGCACAGAGGACAGGCATACTATTTAGCAGGCCAGAGTCTCGTTCGTTATCGGAATTAACCAGACAAATCGCTCCACCAACTAAGAACGGCCATGCACCACCAACCACCGAATCAAGAAAGAGCTATCAATCTGTCAATCCTCACAGTGTCCGGGCCGGGTGAGTTTTCCCGTGTTGAGTCGAATTAAGCCGCAGGCTCCACTCCTGGTGGTGCCCTTCCGTCAATTCCTTTAAGTTTCAGCTTTGCAACCATACTTCCCCCGGAGCCCAAAGACTTAAGGGTTTCCCGGGGACTGCCCGTGGGGACACATAAAGAACCACCACGGATCGTCAGTTGGCATCGTTTATGGTCAGAACTAGGACGGTATCTGATCGTCTTCGAACCTCTGACTTTCGCTCAAGATCAATGAAAACATCCTTGGCAAATGCTTTCGCTGTAGTTTGTCTGGCGGCGATCCAAGAATTTCACCTCTAACACCGCCATACAAATGCCCCCGTCTGTCCCTCTTAACCATTACTTCGGATCCGAAAACCAACAAAATAGAACCGAAGTCCTATTCCATTATTCCATGCAAGAATTTTCAGGCACAAAGGCCTGCTTTGAGCACTCAAATTTGTTCAAAGTAAACGTGCTGTCCGCCTCCGACACCCGATTAAAGGCACCAAGAAGCATGCCAACAGACTAGCAGGCAAGCCCACCAGTCACGCTGACACCTGTAAACAGACACAGCAGAAAGGAAGCACAACCACGAGACCGACTCGCAAGCTCAACCCGGCAGTAACCAGGCCAGACCCACGAGCGACGGCATGTAGCCATGCGACCCAGATCCAACTACGAGCTTTTTAACTGCAACAACTTTAATATACGCTTCTGGAGCTGGAGTTACCGCGGCTGCTGGCACCAGACTTGCCCTCCAGTTGATCCTCGTTAAAGGATTTAAATTGTACTCATTCGAATTACGGAGCCTCTAGTGAGTCCCGTATCCGTATTTTTCGTCACTACCTCCCCGTGCCGGGATTGGGTAATTTGCGTGCCTGCTGCCTTCCTTGGAAGTGGTAGCCGTTTCTCAGGCTCCCTCTCCGGAATCGAACCCTGATTCCCCGTTACCCGTTAGCACCATGGTAGGCAGGTCACCTACCATCGAAAATTGATAGGGCAGACATTTGAAAGATCCGTCGCCGACACAAGGCCGACTGCGATCAGTGAAGTTATCCAGAGTCATCACAGAATGCAACAGGGACGACCGAAGCCGCCCCCGGTTGGTTCTGTTCTAATAAATCCACCCGTTCCCTCGCGGGTCAGGGCATAGTGGCATGTATTAGCTCTAGAATTACTACAGTTATCCATGTAGTATGTACGATCCAAGGAACCATAGCTGATTTAATGAGCCATTCGCGGTTTCACCGTTTAAAGGTATGTACTTAGACATGCATGGCTTAATCTCTGAGACAAGCATATGACTACTGGCAGGATCAACCAGATTATTCACAGTCCTCAACCCGTTCAGCCGAAGCCGTCGGGGCACAGGATCAAAATCAACGAGCTAGCCGCTGGACCGTGTCGCGGTTTCACGGAGCGTTAGCTTCACATGCGCACCACCACATGTTTTCACAGGAAGAGACGTTGCCCCGGGCGTCACATTCCCATTCATACAGCAGTTTCCTGCTAGCGAATATCGATCATGCACCACCAAAGCAACCTGCACCTGGTCGCCCGGCTTACAGGACAAGCCAATCGGATTAATCAGCTCAAGAGAGGCACGCCACACTCGAGAACGAATGACCAGCCCCGAAGAACCAGCCCTCCGCTAAGGAGCGAGCAGCCATCCCACTTCATATGCGAGGAAATTCACCCCACACCCAGTTACGAGCAACCGCGGCAGGGGCACGCCACCAAGGCGATATCCACCGGCACACGGAAACAGACGATCGCCGCACCAACCCAAGCCGTAGCCCGGGGTAGGTCAGTAAGAACACGGCAACATAGCAAGCTTCAGGATTGTCACCATCGAGCACGCAGGCCAGGGGCATCTATGCTACAATTAGGCCAAGCGACTGGATGTGACCGGTGGGCGTCACCCCACATATATCATGCAAAACTAGATGAGTTACAAACTGGATGATAAAAAATAACACTGAGATGAACTTGGAAAAAAATATGTGTGGACCTTTAGGCTCTATATAGACCAACGGGTCCATATAGAGTCAAATATATATGCGCATCATAGCCTATATGCACCATACAGGCCCATATCTATAGCCTATATAGACTCCCTATGCAAGCCTATAGGCTCGTATGCTGGACTATAGGCTCATATACCGGCCTGTATGCGCTGTATAAGCCCATACCTATAGCCTATACAGACTCCCTATGCAAGCCTATACACTACATACACGGCCTATTGCAACTCCATATAGACGGGTAAACGGCGGTGGTAACCTTGACTCTCTTATGGACCCGTATGCTGGCCTATAGGCCCATATACCAGCCTATATGCATTGTATAGGCCTATACCTATAGCCCATATGGACTCCCTATGCAAGCCTATAGGCTCGCATGCCGGCCCATGGGCTCGTATGCCGGCCCACAAGCCCATATGCCAGCCCATATGCACTGTATAGGCCCATACCTATAGCCTATATAGACTCCCTATGCAAGCCTATAGGCTCGTATGCTGGACTATAGGCTCATATACCGGCCTATATGCGCTGTATAAGCCCATACCTATAGCCTATACAGACTCCCTATGCAAGCCTATACACTACATACACGGCCTATTGCAACTCCATATAGACGGGTAAACGGCGGTGGTAACCTTGACTCTCTTATGGACCCGTATGCTGGCCTATAGGCCCATATACCAGCCTATATGCATTGTATAGGCCTATACCTATAGCCCATATGGACTCCCTATGCAAGCCTATAGGCTCGCATGCCGGCCCATGGGCTCGTATGCCGGCCCACAAGCCCATATGCCAGCCCATATGCACTGTATAGGCCCATACCTATAGCCTATATAGACTCCCTATGCAAGCCTATAGGCTCGTATGCCGGCCCACAAGCCCATATGCCAGCCCATATGCACCATATAGACCCATACCTATAGCCTACATAGACTCCCCATGCAAGCCTATATACTATATGCACGGCCTATGGTAACTCCATATAGACGGGTAAACGGCGGTAGTAACTCGGACTCTCCGAGGAGAGAGGGTACTCCCTATATAACATACAGAACTAGATGAGGGTCTCAGAATGGCTGCAATAAATAGGTTTTTTTGCTATAACTTTTTCAAAAATTAATTTTTCCCGATTATTTTTTTTTGTGCAGTTGTACAAATGCGTGCTGCATGACCCAGTGTAATATCTCCGACCTAGCAAAATATTTCTTCGGACGAATTTCGAAAAAACTGAAACAAAAACCTGAAAGGAGGGTGAGTTACCCCCGCCGATGACCCGAGTACATAAAATCGCAGTTACATGGCCGATGGTGCAATACAGAACGCAGGCACGGCCTATGCTGGCATATAGGCTCCTATGCTACACTATAGGCGCATATGCACGCCTATATACGGCCCGTACGCACGGCCTATGCTGGTATATAGGCTCCTATGCTACACTATAGGCGCATATGCACGCCTATATACGGCCCGTACGCACGGCCTATGCTGGTATATAGGCTCCTATGCTGCACTATAGGCGCATATGCACGCCTATATACGGCCCGTACGCACGGCCTATGCTGGTATATAGGCTCCTATGCTACACTATAGGCGCCTATGCACGCCTATATACGGCCCGTACGCACGGCCTATGCTGGTATATAGGCTCCTATGCTGCACTATAGGCGCATATGCACGCCTATATACGGCCCGTACGCACGGCCTATGCTGGTATATAGGCTCCTATGCTACACTATAGGCGCCTATGCACGCCTATATACGGCCCGTACGCACGGCCTATGCTGGTATATAGGCTCCTATGCTACACTATAGGCGCCTATGCACGCCTATATACGGCCCGTACGCACGGCCTATGCTGGCATATAGGCTCCTATGCTACACTATAGGCGCATATGCACGCCTATATACGGCCCGTACGCACGGCCTATGCTGGCATATAGGCTCCTATGCTACACTATAGGCGCCTATGCACGCCTATATACGGCCCGTACGCACGGCCTATGCTGGTATATAGGCTCCTATGCTACACTATAGGCGCATATGCACGCCTATATACGGCCCGTACGCACGGCCTATGCTGGTATATAGGCTCCTATGCTACACTATAGGCGCATATGCACGCCTATATACGGCCCGTACGCACGGCCTATGCTGGCATATAGGCTCCTATGCTACACTATAGGCGCATATGCACGCCTATATACGGCCCGTACGCAGGGCCTATGCTGGTATATAGGCTCCTATGCTACACTATAGGCGCCTATGCACGCCTATATACGGCCCGTACGCACGGCCTATGCTGGTATATAGGCTCCTATGCTACACTATAGGCGCATATGCACGCCTATATACGGCCCGTACGCACGGCCTATGCTGGTATATAGGCTCCTATGCTACACTATAGGCGCATATGCACGCCTATATACGGCCCGTACGCACGGCCTATGCTGGTATATAGGCTCCTATGCTACACTATAGGCGCCTATGCACGCCTATATACGGCCCGTACGCACGGCCTATGCTGGTATATAGGCTCCTATGCTACACTATAGGCGCCTATGCACGCCTATATACGGCCCGTACGCACGGCCTATGCTGGCATATAGGCTCCTATGCTACACTATAGGCGCATATGCACGCCTATATACGGCCCGTACGCACGGCCTATGCTGGTATATAGGCTCCTATGCTACACTATAGGCGCCTATGCACGCCTATATACGGCCCGTACGCACGGCCTATGCTGGTATATAGGCTCCTATGCTACACTATAGGCGCATATGCACGCCTATATACGGCCCGTACGCACGGCCTATGCTGGTATATAGGCTCCTATGCTACACTATAGGCGCATATGCACGCCTATATACGGCCCGTACGCACGGCCTATGCTGGCATATAGGCTCCTATGCTACACTATAGGCGCATATGCACGCCTATATACGGCCCGTACGCACGGCCTATGCTGGTATATAGGCTCCTATGCTACACTATAGGCGCCTATGCACGCCTATATACGGCCCGTACGCACGGCCTATGCTGGTATATAGGCTCCTATGCTACACTATAGGCGCATATGCACGCCTATATACGGCCCGTACGCACGGCCTATGCTGGTATATAGGCTCCTATGCTACACTATAGGCGCATATGCACGCCTATATACGGCCCGTACGCACGGCCTATGCTGGTATATAGGCTCCTATGCTACACTATAGGCGCATATGCACGCCTATATACGGCCCGTACGCACGGCCTATGCTGGCATATTATAGGCTCCTATGCTACACTATAGGCGCATATGCACGCCTATATACGGCCCGTACGCACGGCCTATGCTGGTATATAGGCTCCTATGCTGCACTATAGGCGCATATGCACGCCTATATACGGCCCGTACGCACGGCCTATGCTGGTATATAGGCTCCTATGCTACACTATAGGCGCCTATGCACGCCTATATACGGCCCGTACGCACGGCCTATGCTGGTATATAGGCTCCTATGCTACACTATAGGCGCCTATGCACGCCTATATACGGCCCGTACGCACGGCCTATGCTGGTATATAGGCTCCTATGCTACACTATAGGCGCCTATGCACGCCTATATACGGCCCGTACGCAGGGCCTATGCTGGTATATAGGCTCCTATGCTACACTATAGGCGCCTATGCACGCCTATATACGGCCCGTACGCACGGCCTATGCTGGTATATAGGCTCCTATGCTGCACTATAGGCGCATATGCACGCCTATATACGGCCCGTACGCACGGCCTATGCTGGTATATAGGCTCCTATGCTACACTATAGGCGCATATGCACGCTTATATACGGCCCGTACGCACGGCCTATGCTGGTATATAGGCTCCTATGCTACACTATAGGCGCCTATGCACGCCTATATACGGCCCGTACGCACGGCCTATGCTGGTATATAGGCTCCTATGCTACACTATAGGCGCCTATGCACGCCTATATACGGCCCGTACGCACGGCCTATGCTGGTATATAGGCTCCTATGCTACACTATAGGCGCATATGCACGCCTATATACGGCCCGTACGCACGGCCTATGCTGGTATATAGGCTCCTATGCTGCACTATAGGCGCATATGCACGCCTATATACGGCCCGTACGCACGGCCTATGCTGGTATATAGGCTCCTATGCTACACTATAGGCGCCTATGCACGCCTATATACGGCCCGTACGCACGGCCTATGCTGGTATATAGGCTCCTATGCTACACTATAGGCGCCTATGCACGCCTATATACGGCCCGTACGCACGGCCTATGCTGGTATATAGGCTCCTATGCTACACTATAGGCGCCTATGCACGCCTATATACGGCCCGTACGCACGGCCTATGCTGGTATATAGGCTCCTATGCTGCACTATAGGCGCATATGCACGCCTATATACGGCCCGTACGCACGGCCTATGCTGGTATATAGGCTCCTATGCTACACTATAGGCGCCTATGCACGCCTATATACGGCCCGTACGCACGGCCTATGCTGGTATATAGGCTCCTATGCTACACTATAGGCGCCTATGCACGCCTATATACGGCCCGTACGCACGGCCTATGCTGGTATATAGGCTCCTATGCTACACTATAGGCGCCTATGCACGCCTATATACGGCCCGTACGCACGGCCTATGCTGGCATATAGGCTCCTATGCTACACTATAGGCGCATATGCACGCCTATATACGGCCCGTACGCACGGCCTATGCTGGCATATAGGCTCCTATGCTACACTATAGGCGCATATGCACGCCTATATACGGCCCGTACGCAGGGCCTATGCTGGTATATAGGCTCCTATGCTACACTATAGGCGCCTATGCACGCCTATATACGGCCCGTACGCACGGCCTATGCTGGTATATAGGCTCCTATGCTACACTATAGGCGCATATGCACGCCTATATACGGCCCGTACGCACGGCCTATGCTGGTATATAGGCTCCTATGCTACACTATAGGCGCCTATGCACGCCTATATACGGCCCGTACGCACGGCCTATGCTGGTATATAGGCTCCTATGCTACACTATAGGCGCCTATGCACGCCTATATACGGCCCGTACGCACGGCCTATGCTGGCATATAGGCTCCTATGCTACACTATAGGCGCATATGCACGCCTATATACGGCCCGTACGCACGGCCTATGCTGGCATATAGGCTCCTATGCTACACTATAGGCGCCTATGCACGCCTATATACGGCCCGTACGCACGGCCTATGCTGGTATATAGGCTCCTATGCTACACTATAGGCGCATATGCACGCCTATATACGGCCCGTACGCACGGCCTATGCTGGTATATAGGCTCCTATGCTACACTATAGGCGCATATGCACGCCTATATACGGCCCGTACGCACGGCCTATGCTGGCATATAGGCTCCTATGCTACACTATAGGCGCATATGCACGCCTATATACGGCCCGTACGCAGGGCCTATGCTGGTATATAGGCTCCTATGCTACACTATAGGCGCCTATGCACGCCTATATACGGCCCGTACGCACGGCCTATGCTGGTATATAGGCTCCTATGCTACACTATAGGCGCATATGCACGCCTATATACGGCCCGTACGCACGGCCTATGCTGGTATATAGGCTCCTATGCTACACTATAGGCGCATATGCACGCCTATATACGGCCCGTACGCACGGCCTATGCTGGTATATAGGCTCCTATGCTACACTATAGGCGCATATGCACGCCTATATACGGCCCGTACGCACGGCCTATGCTGGCATATAGGCTCCTATGCTACACTATAGGCGCATATGCACGCCTATATACGGCCCGTACGCAGGGCCTATGCTGGTATATAGGCTCCTATGCTACACTATAGGCGCCTATGCACGCCTATATACGGCCCGTACGCAGGGCCTATGCTGGTATATAGGCTCCTATGCTACACTATAGGCGCATATGCACGCCTATATACGGCCCGTACGCACGGCCTATGCTGGTATATAGGCTCCTATGCTGCACTATAGGCGCATATGCACGCCTATATACGGCCCGTACGCACGGCCTATGCTGGTATATAGGCTCCTATGCTACACTATAGGCGCCTATGCACGCCTATATACGGCCCGTACGCACGGCCTATGCTGGTATATAGGCTCCTATGCTACACTATAGGCGCCTATGCACGCCTATATACGGCCCGTACGCACGGCCTATGCTGGTATATAGGCTCCTATGCTACACTATAGGCGCCTATGCACGCCTATATACGGCCCGTACGCACGGCCTATGCTGGTATATAGGCTCCTATGCTACACTATAGGCGCATATGCACGCCTATATACGGCCCGTACGCACGGCCTATGCTGGTATATAGGCTCCTATGCTGCACTATAGGCGCATATGCACGCCTATATACGGCCCGTACGCACGGCCTATGCTGGTATATAGGCTCCTATGCTACACTATAGGCGCCTATGCACGCCTATATACGGCCCGTACGCACGGCCTATGCTGGTATATAGGCTCCTATGCTACACTATAGGCGCCTATGCACGCCTATATACGGCCCGTACGCACGGCCTATGCTGGTATATAGGCTCCTATGCTACACTATAGGCGCCTATGCACGCCTATATACGGCCCGTACGCACGGCCTATGCTGGTATATAGGCTCCTATGCTACACTATAGGCGCATATGCACGCCTATATACGGCCCGTACGCACGGCCTATGCTGGTATATAGGCTCCTATGCTGCACTATAGGCGCATATGCACGCCTATATACGGCCCGTACGCACGGCCTATGCTGGTATATAGGCTCCTATGCTACACTATAGGCGCCTATGCACGCCTATATACGGCCCGTACGCACGGCCTATGCTGGTATATAGGCTCCTATGCTACACTATAGGCGCCTATGCACGCCTATATACGGCCCGTACGCACGGCCTATGCTGGTATATAGGCTCCTATGCTACACTATAGGCGCCTATGCACGCCTATATACGGCCCGTACGCACGGCCTATGCTGGTATATAGGCTCCTATGCTGCACTATAGGCGCATATGCACGCCTATATACGGCCCGTACGCACGGCCTATGCTGGTATATAGGCTCCTATGCTACACTATAGGCGCATATGCACGCCTATATACGGCCCGTACGCACGGCCTATGCTGGTATATAGGCTCCTATGCTACACTATAGGCGCCTATGCACGCCTATATACGGCCCGTACGCACGGCCTATGCTGGTATATAGGCTCCTATGCTACACTATAGGCGCCTATGCACGCCTATATACGGCCCGTACGCACGGCCTATGCTGGCATATAGGCTCCTATGCTACACTATAGGCGCATATGCACGCCTATATACGGCCCGTACGCACGGCCTATGCTGGCATATAGGCTCCTATGCTACACTATAGGCGCATATGCACGCCTATATACGGCCCGTACGCACGGCCTATGCTGGTATATAGGCTCCTATGCTGCACTATAGGCGCCTATGCACGC
>CANUEZ040000382.1:65000-72500 GCA_948099385.1 Fasciola hepatica
GCAGCATCTTCGCGAGCTAACCTGAACACCACATTGCCTAGGGGCCAAATGACCACAGGCTTCGGTGCTGGGCTTTTCCCTGTTCACTCGCCGTTACTAAGGGAATCCTGGTTAGTTTCTTTTCCTCCGCTTAGTGATATGCTTAAGTTCAGCGGGTAATCACGTCTGAACCGAGGTCAGGAAGACAGACCACGAAGGGTACCGTCGCTATATGAAAATAGCATCAGACACATGACCAAGTTCAGCATCAAACCAATGACAAAGTGACAGTGACGGAACGTGCCTGGTATGGAATTATCCCAGAAATCATAAGTGTGCCGACTAGGGGATCGCCAAACACACTGACAACTGAGTACCAACCCGATTATTAAACCACGATTCCGCCACTGCACCTCACCACGGCTTTCTGCCAAGACAAGGGTGCATCCGGATACATTAGGGAAACGCCATAGATCTGGCACCTCACATGATTACTCATAGAGGAGATCACGCCAGCTGGCAAAACCCAAGCCACGACTTTTTGGGCGTCGTGATAGTTTATAAGCCGACCCTCGGACAGGCGTGGCCACAGGCTAACCCATGGCCGCAATATGCGTTCAAGATGTCGATGTTCAAAGCAGTATGCAGTTTGCATTAATTCACACAGTTGGCTGCGCTCTTCATCGACACACGAGCCGAGTGATCCACCGTTCAGAGTTGTACGTATGGTCAAAGACCAGGTTATCAGTCCAACCCGGGATAGGCACCGCCGGGCGACGTACGTGCAGTCCAGCCACAAGGACCGGGTGCATGCGAGGGCAATGGCAAAGAATGGCAAGCCATTCAGTACCACTTTAACAGTGTAAATGTAGTAATGAAACAGTTCATAGGGCGGGAGCAGGGCCGTAGCCCAAATCTCCTCTTTAAGCCTAGCACTACCAATCGTGGCAGTACAACCCGTTCTCCTGGCTTGGACAAGCGCCCCGAGAGACGCAAGCATACCATCGGAGTATCATACAGGTAGGCACCCCATCAGTGTTCGGATATGCTGTGACCTCAATGAGCCAGGCATAGCCGTCCGCAAATTTTTATCGCATGACATGACGGTCACACGTGTATCGCTTGTGTGAGAGTAGATTTTCAGGTAATGATCCTTCCGCAGGTTCACCTACGGAAACCTTGTTACGACTTTTACTTCCTCTAAATGATCAAGTTTGGTCGTCTTCTCAGCACCGGTCGAGCGGCCGAAGCCACTACAATGGCACCAATCCGAGGACCTTGCTAAACCATTCAATCGGTAGTAGCGACGGGCGGTGTGTACAAAGGGCAGGGACGTAATCAGCGCAAGCTTATGACTTGCACTTACCAGGAATTCCTCGTTCACGGGGAACAATTGCAAGCCCCGATCCCAGTCACGACGGTTATGATACAGTTTACCCAACCTGCTCAGGCCAGGATTCCAAACTCGCTGAAACCGTCATTGTAGCGCACGTGCGGCCCCGGACATCTAAGGGCATCACAGACCTGTTATTGCTCAATTTCGTGCGACTGAATACCGCTTGTCCCTCTAAGAAGTAAGTACCTGCGCCGCACCCGCCGGTCAACGTAACCACTACCCCACGAGGAGGCAATGGACAACGCAACCTGCACGAGCACAGAGGACAGGCATACTATTTAGCAGGCCAGAGTCTCGTTCGTTATCGGAATTAACCAGACAAATCGCTCCACCAACTAAGAACGGCCATGCACCACCAACCACCGAATCAAGAAAGAGCTATCAATCTGTCAATCCTCACAGTGTCCGGGCCGGGTGAGTTTTCCCGTGTTGAGTCGAATTAAGCCGCAGGCTCCACTCCTGGTGGTGCCCTTCCGTCAATTCCTTTAAGTTTCAGCTTTGCAACCATACTTCCCCCGGAGCCCAAAGACTTAAGGGTTTCCCGGGGACTGCCCGTGGGGACACATAAAGAACCACCACGGATCGTCAGTTGGCATCGTTTATGGTCAGAACTAGGACGGTATCTGATCGTCTTCGAACCTCTGACTTTCGCTCAAGATCAATGAAAACATCCTTGGCAAATGCTTTCGCTGTAGTTTGTCTGGCGGCGATCCAAGAATTTCACCTCTAACACCGCCATACAAATGCCCCCGTCTGTCCCTCTTAACCATTACTTCGGATCCGAAAACCAACAAAATAGAACCGAAGTCCTATTCCATTATTCCATGCAAGAATTTTCAGGCACAAAGGCCTGCTTTGAGCACTCAAATTTGTTCAAAGTAAACGTGCTGTCCGCCTCCGACACCCGATTAAAGGCACCAAGAAGCATGCCAACAGACTAGCAGGCAAGCCCACCAGTCACGCTGACACCTGTAAACAGACACAGCAGAAAGGAAGCACAACCACGAGACCGACTCGCAAGCTCAACCCGGCAGTAACCAGGCCAGACCCACGAGCGACGGCATGTAGCCATGCGACCCAGATCCAACTACGAGCTTTTTAACTGCAACAACTTTAATATACGCTTCTGGAGCTGGAGTTACCGCGGCTGCTGGCACCAGACTTGCCCTCCAGTTGATCCTCGTTAAAGGATTTAAATTGTACTCATTCGAATTACGGAGCCTCTAGTGAGTCCCGTATCCGTATTTTTCGTCACTACCTCCCCGTGCCGGGATTGGGTAATTTGCGTGCCTGCTGCCTTCCTTGGAAGTGGTAGCCGTTTCTCAGGCTCCCTCTCCGGAATCGAACCCTGATTCCCCGTTACCCGTTAGCACCATGGTAGGCAGGTCACCTACCATCGAAAATTGATAGGGCAGACATTTGAAAGATCCGTCGCCGACACAAGGCCGACTGCGATCAGTGAAGTTATCCAGAGTCATCACAGAATGCAACAGGGACGACCGAAGCCGCCCCCGGTTGGTTCTGTTCTAATAAATCCACCCGTTCCCTCGCGGGTCAGGGCATAGTGGCATGTATTAGCTCTAGAATTACTACAGTTATCCATGTAGTATGTACGATCCAAGGAACCATAGCTGATTTAATGAGCCATTCGCGGTTTCACCGTTTAAAGGTATGTACTTAGACATGCATGGCTTAATCTCTGAGACAAGCATATGACTACTGGCAGGATCAACCAGATTATTCACAGTCCTCAACCCGTTCAGCCGAAGCCGTCGGGGCACAGGATCAAAATCAACGAGCTAGCCGCTGGACCGTGTCGCGGTTTCACGGAGCGTTAGCTTCACATGCGCACCACCACATGTTTTCACAGGAAGAGACGTTGCCCCGGGCGTCACATTCCCATTCATACAGCAGTTTCCTGCTAGCGAATATCGATCATGCACCACCAAAGCAACCTGCACCTGGTCGCCCGGCTTACAGGACAAGCCAATCGGATTAATCAGCTCAAGAGAGGCACGCCACACTCGAGAACGAATGACCAGCCCCGAAGAACCAGCCCTCCGCTAAGGAGCGAGCAGCCATCCCACTTCATATGCGAGGAAATTCACCCCACACCCAGTTACGAGCAACCGCGGCAGGGGCACGCCACCAAGGCGATATCCACCGGCACACGGAAACAGACGATCGCCGCACCAACCCAAGCCGTAGCCCGGGGTAGGTCAGTAAGAACACGGCAACATAGCAAGCTTCAGGATTGTCACCATCGAGCACGCAGGCCAGGGGCATCTATGCTACAATTAGGCCAAGCGACTGGATGTGACCGGTGGGCGTCACCCCACATATATCATGCAAAACTAGATGAGTTACAAACTGGATGATAAAAAATAACACTGAGATGAACTTGGAAAAAAATATGTGTGGACCTTTAGGCTCTATATAGACCAACGGGTCCATATAGAGTCAAATATATATGCGCATCATAGCCTATATGCACCATACAGGCCCATATCTATAGCCTATATAGACTCCCTATGCAAGCCTATAGGCTCGTATGCTGGACTATAGGCTCATATACCGGCCTGTATGCGCTGTATAAGCCCATACCTATAGCCTATACAGACTCCCTATGCAAGCCTATACACTACATACACGGCCTATTGCAACTCCATATAGACGGGTAAACGGCGGTGGTAACCTTGACTCTCTTATGGACCCGTATGCTGGCCTATAGGCCCATATACCAGCCTATATGCATTGTATAGGCCTATACCTATAGCCCATATGGACTCCCTATGCAAGCCTATAGGCTCGCATGCCGGCCCATGGGCTCGTATGCCGGCCCACAAGCCCATATGCCAGCCCATATGCACTGTATAGGCCCATACCTATAGCCTATATAGACTCCCTATGCAAGCCTATAGGCTCGTATGCTGGACTATAGGCTCATATACCGGCCTATATGCGCTGTATAAGCCCATACCTATAGCCTATACAGACTCCCTATGCAAGCCTATACACTACATACACGGCCTATTGCAACTCCATATAGACGGGTAAACGGCGGTGGTAACCTTGACTCTCTTATGGACCCGTATGCTGGCCTATAGGCCCATATACCAGCCTATATGCATTGTATAGGCCTATACCTATAGCCCATATGGACTCCCTATGCAAGCCTATAGGCTCGCATGCCGGCCCATGGGCTCGTATGCCGGCCCACAAGCCCATATGCCAGCCCATATGCACTGTATAGGCCCATACCTATAGCCTATATAGACTCCCTATGCAAGCCTATAGGCTCGTATGCCGGCCCACAAGCCCATATGCCAGCCCATATGCACCATATAGACCCATACCTATAGCCTACATAGACTCCCCATGCAAGCCTATATACTATATGCACGGCCTATGGTAACTCCATATAGACGGGTAAACGGCGGTAGTAACTCGGACTCTCCGAGGAGAGAGGGTACTCCCTATATAACATACAGAACTAGATGAGGGTCTCAGAATGGCTGCAATAAATAGGTTTTTTTGCTATAACTTTTTCAAAAATTAATTTTTCCCGATTATTTTTTTTTGTGCAGTTGTACAAATGCGTGCTGCATGACCCAGTGTAATATCTCCGACCTAGCAAAATATTTCTTCGGACGAATTTCGAAAAAACTGAAACAAAAACCTGAAAGGAGGGTGAGTTACCCCCGCCGATGACCCGAGTACATAAAATCGCAGTTACATGGCCGATGGTGCAATACAGAACGCAGGCACGGCCTATGCTGGCATATAGGCTCCTATGCTACACTATAGGCGCATATGCACGCCTATATACGGCCCGTACGCACGGCCTATGCTGGTATATAGGCTCCTATGCTACACTATAGGCGCATATGCACGCCTATATACGGCCCGTACGCACGGCCTATGCTGGTATATAGGCTCCTATGCTGCACTATAGGCGCATATACACGCCTATATACGGCCCGTACGCACGGCCTATGCTGGTATATAGGCTCCTATGCTACACTATAGGCGCCTATGCACGCCTATATACGGCCCGTACGCACGGCCTATGCTGGTATATAGGCTCCTATGCTACACTATAGGCGCCTATGCACGCCTATATACGGCCCGTACGCACGGCCTATGCTGGCATATAGGCTCCTATGCTACACTATAGGCGCATATGCACGCCTATATACGGCCCGTACGCACGGCCTATGCTGGCATATAGGCTCCTATGCTACACTATAGGCGCCTATGCACGCCTATATACGGCCCGTACGCACGGCCTATGCTGGTATATAGGCTCCTATGCTACACTATAGGCGCATATGCACGCCTATATACGGCCCGTACGCACGGCCTATGCTGGTATATAGGCTCCTATGCTACACTATAGGCGCATATGCACGCCTATATACGGCCCGTACGCACGGCCTATGCTGGCATATAGGCTCCTATGCTACACTATAGGCGCATATGCACGCCTATATACGGCCCGTACGCAGGGCCTATGCTGGTATATAGGCTCCTATGCTACACTATAGGCGCCTATGCACGCCTATATACGGCCCGTACGCACGGCCTATGCTGGTATATAGGCTCCTATGCTACACTATAGGCGCATATGCACGCCTATATACGGCCCGTACGCACGGCCTATGCTGGTATATAGGCTCCTATGCTACACTATAGGCGCATATGCACGCCTATCTACGGCCCGTACGCACGGCCTATGCTGGTATATAGGCTCCTATGCTACACTATAGGCGCCTATGCACGCCTATATACGGCCCGTACGCACGGCCTATGCTGGTATATAGGCTCCTATGCTACACTATAGGCGCCTATGCACGCCTATATACGGCCCGTACGCACGGCCTATGCTGGTATATAGGCTCCTATGCTACACTATAGGCGCATATGCACGCCTATATACGGCCCGTACGCACGGCCTATGCTGGCATATAGGCTCCTATGCTACACTATAGGCGCCTATGCACGCCTATATACGGCCCGTACGCACGGCCTATGCTGGTATATAGGCTCCTATGCTACACTATAGGCGCATATGCACGCCTATATACGGCCCGTACGCACGGCCTATGCTGGTATATAGGCTCCTATGCTACACTATAGGCGCATATGCACGCCTATATACGGCCCGTACGCACGGCCTATGCTGGCATATAGGCTCCTATGCTACACTATAGGCGCCTATGCACGCCTATATACGGCCCGTACGCACGGCCTATGCTGGTATATAGGCTCCTATGCTACACTATAGGCGCCTATGCACGCCTATATACGGCCCGTACGCACGGCCTATGCTGGTATATAGGCTCCTATGCTACACTATAGGCGCATATGCACGCCTATATACGGCCCGTACGCACGGCCCTATGCTGGTATATAGGCTCCTATGCTGCACTATAGGCGCATATGCACGCCTATATACGGCCCGTACGCACGGCCTATGCTGGTATATAGGCTCCTATGCTACACTATAGGAGCATATGCACGCCTATATACGGCCCGTACGCACGGCCTATGCTGGTATATAGGCTCCTATGCTACACTATAGGCGCCTATGCACGCCTATATACGGCCCGTACGCACGGCCTATGCTGGTATATAGGCTCCTATGCTACACTATAGGCGCCTATGCACGCCTATATACGGCCCGTACGCACGGCCCTATGCTGGTATATAGGCTCCTATGCTACACTATAGGCGCATATGCACGCCTATATACGGCCCGTACGCACGGCCTATGCTGGTATATAGGCTCCTATGCTGCACTATAGGCGCATATGCACGCCTATATACGGCCCGTACGCACGGCCTATGCTGGTATATAGGCTCCTATGCTACACTATAGGCGCCTATGCACGCCTATATACGGCCCGTACGCACGGCCTATGCTGGTATATAGGCCTCCTATGCTACACTATAGGCGCCTATGCACGCCTATATACGGCCCGTACGCACGGCCTATGCTGGTATATAGGCTCCTATGCTACACTATAGGCGCCTATGCACGCCTATATACGGCCCGTACGCACGGCCTATGCTGGTATATAGGCTCCTATGCTACACTATAGGCGCATATGCACGCCTATATA
>CANUEZ040000382.1:77500-88631 GCA_948099385.1 Fasciola hepatica
CTCACGCCCGAAGCTTCCCGCTCACCACGGCGACCCTCCTACTCGTCACAACAATTCCGCGCCTGAGTCATGTGGCTTGCCCTCACACCACACATTACCGACTCAGCTTGCAATGACGGTCCGGTATAGGTCCGACGCTCCAGCGCCATCCATTTTCAGGGCTGGTTGATTCGGCAGGTGAGTTGTTACACACTCCTTAGCGGATTCCAACTTCCATGGCCACCGTCCTGCTGTCTGGACCAACCAACACCTTTTGTGGTATCTCATGAGCGTCGTGTTAGGCACCTTAACCGAACGTTTGGTTCATCCCACAGCGCCAGTTCTGCTTACCAAAAATGGCCCACTTGGCACTCACATTCAACGCCCAGCTCCGTTTGAGCGAGTTAGGCTTCTCACCCATTTAAAGTTTGAGAATAGGTTGAGGACGTTTCGCCCCCAATGCCTCTAATCATTCGCTTTACCGGATAAAACTGTTTATATCACAGAATGCCAGCTATCCTGAGGGAAACTTCGGAGGGAACCAGCTACTAGATGGTTCGATTAGTCTTTCGCCCCTATACTCACGTTTGACGATCGATTTGCACGTCAGAATCGCTGCGGTCCTCCACCAGAGTTTCCTCTGGCTTCAACCTGCGCAAGCATAGTTCACCATCTTTCGGGTCTCAACATGTACGCTCATGCTCCGCCCCGACGATGAGCAAGCACGAGGCTGCCTCTACGCCATGGGACGGGCCGGTGATGCGCCTGCCGCTCGAAGCTTGGTAGTACCGCGCATGAGAAACGACAGGATCTCACCTCAGCCCAGACAAGCCGAGCCTTCACTTTCACTGCGCCTTTGGGTTTCGTAACGCCCAATGACTCGCGCACATGTTACTCTCCTTGGTCCGTGTTTCAAGACGGGTCAGGTGGATAGTCTACCACTACACCACAGACTGTGGGCCCTTTCAAAGTGCAACAAACGCAACCGCCGACCGAACGACACCGAGCCATCACCTGGCCTGCATTCACAAGCAACAAGGCAACCAGACCCAGAGCCGCCGGCGCGACAGGCACGCCCGCACGCACAACAAGCCGCCGTCTCCGACGTACCGCACAGAACCGAAGCAGTCGGCTATTACACCCGAAGCACGATAAATCGCACAACGGGCTACCTGCCATCCCGACCTAGCAAGGACACAAGGACCCTACCAAGCCGGTTTAACCGCAACAGCCAGACAGCAACGTCGGTCGTGGTGAACACTCTGAGAAAGTGCACTGGCAAGCAGGTCCGTCAGTACCCGGGCGCACAACACCTGATGAGTGATTCGCGCATCCCCACCGAAGCGGGGACCTGCAGCTAAGCAGACCCGAGCACACAACCAATATGACCAAGCTCATGCCATACTCACCAGCTGAATCCTCAGAGCTTGCAGTTCAACTCCACCTGTTTACCTCTGAACGGTTTCACGCACTGTTTACTCTCTCTTCAAAGTACTTTTCAACTTTCCCTCACGGTACTTGTTCGCTATCGGACTCGTGCTAGTATTTAGCCTTGGATGGAGTTTACCACCCGCTTTGGGCTGCATTCACAAACAACCCGACTCCAAGGTCTGCTCAGGAAGATACTGGCCATTCTGAATCTCCACCCCCACGGGCCTTTCACCCTCATTGGGCCATGTCCGAGTAACCTTACTCATTATAGGACTTAGGGTGGAGCAGCATCTTCGCGAGCTAACCTGAACACCACATTGCCTAGGGGCCAAATGACCACAGGCTTCGGTGCTGGGCTTTTCCCTGTTCACTCGCCGTTACTAAGGGAATCCTGGTTAGTTTCTTTTCCTCCGCTTAGTGATATGCTTAAGTTCAGCGGGTAATCACGTCTGAACCGAGGTCAGGAAGACAGACCACGAAGGGTACCGTCGCTATATGAAAATAGCATCAGACACATGACCAAGTTCAGCATCAAACCAATGACAAAGTGACAGTGACGGAACGTGCCTGGTATGGAATTATCCCAGAAATCATAAGTGTGCCGACTAGGGGATCGCCAAACACACTGACAACTGAGTACCAACCCGATTATTAAACCACGATTCCGCCACTGCACCTCACCACGGCTTTCTGCCAAGACAAGGGTGCATCCGGATACATTAGGGAAACGCCATAGATCTGGCACCTCACATGATTACTCATAGAGGAGATCACGCCAGCTGGCAAAACCCAAGCCACGACTTTTTGGGCGTCGTGATAGTTTATAAGCCGACCCTCGGACAGGCGTGGCCACAGGCTAACCCATGGCCGCAATATGCGTTCAAGATGTCGATGTTCAAAGCAGTATGCAGTTTGCATTAATTCACACAGTTGGCTGCGCTCTTCATCGACACACGAGCCGAGTGATCCACCGTTCAGAGTTGTACGTATGGTCAAAGACCAGGTTATCAGTCAACCCGGGATAGGCACCGCCGGGCGACGTACGTGCAGTCCAGCCACAAGGACCGGGTGCATGCGAGGGCAATGGCAAAGAATGGCAAGCCATTCAGTACCACTTTAACAGTGTAAATGTAGTAATGAAACAGTTCATAGGGCGGGAGCAGGGCCGTAGCCCAAATCTCCTCTTTAAGCCTAGCACTACCAATCGTGGCAGTACAACCCGTTCTCCTGGCTTGGACAAGCGCCCCGAGAGACGCAAGCATACCATCGGAGTATCATACAGGTAGGCACCCCATCAGTGTTCGGATATGCTGTGACCTCAATGAGCCAGGCATAGCCGTCCGCAAATTTTTATCGCATGACATGACGGTCACACGTGTATCGCTTGTGTGAGAGTAGATTTTCAGGTAATGATCCTTCCGCAGGTTCACCTACGGAAACCTTGTTACGACTTTTACTTCCTCTAAATGATCAAGTTTGGTCGTCTTCTCAGCACCGGTCGAGCGGCCGAAGCCACTACAATGGCACCAATCCGAGGACCTTGCTAAACCATTCAATCGGTAGTAGCGACGGGCGGTGTGTACAAAGGGCAGGGACGTAATCAGCGCAAGCTTATGACTTGCACTTACCAGGAATTCCTCGTTCACGGGGAACAATTGCAAGCCCCGATCCCAGTCACGACGGTTATGATACAGTTTACCCAACCTGCTCAGGCCAGGATTCCAAACTCGCTGAAACCGTCATTGTAGCGCACGTGCGGCCCCGGACATCTAAGGGCATCACAGACCTGTTATTGCTCAATTTCGTGCGACTGAATACCGCTTGTCCCTCTAAGAAGTAAGTACCTGCGCCGCACCCGCCGGTCAACGTAACCACTACCCCACGAGGAGGCAATGGACAACGCAACCTGCACGAGCACAGAGGACAGGCATACTATTTAGCAGGCCAGAGTCTCGTTCGTTATCGGAATTAACCAGACAAATCGCTCCACCAACTAAGAACGGCCATGCACCACCAACCACCGAATCAAGAAAGAGCTATCAATCTGTCAATCCTCACAGTGTCCGGGCCGGGTGAGTTTTCCCGTGTTGAGTCGAATTAAGCCGCAGGCTCCACTCCTGGTGGTGCCCTTCCGTCAATTCCTTTAAGTTTCAGCTTTGCAACCATACTTCCCCCGGAGCCCAAAGACTTAAGGGTTTCCCGGGGACTGCCCGTGGGGACACATAAAGAACCACCACGGATCGTCAGTTGGCATCGTTTATGGTCAGAACTAGGACGGTATCTGATCGTCTTCGAACCTCTGACTTTCGCTCAAGATCAATGAAAACATCCTTGGCAAATGCTTTCGCTGTAGTTTGTCTGGCGGCGATCCAAGAATTTCACCTCTAACACCGCCATACAAATGCCCCCGTCTGTCCCTCTTAACCATTACTTCGGATCCGAAAACCAACAAAATAGAACCGAAGTCCTATTCCATTATTCCATGCAAGAATTTTCAGGCACAAAGGCCTGCTTTGAGCACTCAAATTTGTTCAAAGTAAACGTGCTGTCCGCCTCCGACACCCGATTAAAGGCACCAAGAAGCATGCCAACAGACTAGCAGGCAAGCCCACCAGTCACGCTGACACCTGTAAACAGACACAGCAGAAAGGAAGCACAACCACGAGACCGACTCGCAAGCTCAACCCGGCAGTAACCAGGCCAGACCCACGAGCGACGGCATGTAGCCATGCGACCCAGATCCAACTACGAGCTTTTTAACTGCAACAACTTTAATATACGCTTCTGGAGCTGGAGTTACCGCGGCTGCTGGCACCAGACTTGCCCTCCAGTTGATCCTCGTTAAAGGATTTAAATTGTACTCATTCGAATTACGGAGCCTCTAGTGAGTCCCGTATCCGTATTTTTCGTCACTACCTCCCCGTGCCGGGATTGGGTAATTTGCGTGCCTGCTGCCTTCCTTGGAAGTGGTAGCCGTTTCTCAGGCTCCCTCTCCGGAATCGAACCCTGATTCCCCGTTACCCGTTAGCACCATGGTAGGCAGGTCACCTACCATCGAAAATTGATAGGGCAGACATTTGAAAGATCCGTCGCCGACACAAGGCCGACTGCGATCAGTGAAGTTATCCAGAGTCATCACAGAATGCAACAGGGACGACCGAAGCCGCCCCCGGTTGGTTCTGTTCTAATAAATCCACCCGTTCCCTCGCGGGTCAGGGCATAGTGGCATGTATTAGCTCTAGAATTACTACAGTTATCCATGTAGTATGTACGATCCAAGGAACCATAGCTGATTTAATGAGCCATTCGCGGTTTCACCGTTTAAAGGTATGTACTTAGACATGCATGGCTTAATCTCTGAGACAAGCATATGACTACTGGCAGGATCAACCAGATTATTCACAGTCCTCAACCCGTTCAGCCGAAGCCGTCGGGGCACAGGATCAAAATCAACGAGCTAGCCGCTGGACCGTGTCGCGGTTTCACGGAGCGTTAGCTTCACATGCGCACCACCACATGTTTTCACAGGAAGAGACGTTGCCCCGGGCGTCACATTCCCATTCATACAGCAGTTTCCTGCTAGCGAATATCGATCATGCACCACCAAAGCAACCTGCACCTGGTCGCCCGGCTTACAGGACAAGCCAATCGGATTAATCAGCTCAAGAGAGGCACGCCACACTCGAGAACGAATGACCAGCCCCGAAGAACCAGCCCTCCGCTAAGGAGCGAGCAGCCATCCCACTTCATATGCGAGGAAATTCACCCACACCCAGTTACGAGCAACCGCGGCAGGGGCACGCCACCAAGGCGATATCCACCGGCACACGGAAACAGACGATCGCCGCACCAACCCAAGCCGTAGCCCGGGGTAGGTCAGTAAGAACACGGCAACATAGCAAGCTTCAGGATTGTCACCATCGAGCACGCAGGCCAGGGGCATCTATGCTACAATTAGGCCAAGCGACTGGATGTGACCGGTGGGCGTCACCCCACATATATCATGCAAAACTAGATGAGTTACAAACTGGATGATAAAAAATAACACTGAGATGAACTTGGAAAAAAATATGTGTGGACCTTTAGGCTCTATATAGACCAACGGGTCCATATAGAGTCAAATATATATGCGCATCATAGCCTATATGCACCATACAGGCCCATATCTATAGCCTATATAGACTCCCTATGCAAGCCTATAGGCTCGTATGCTGGACTATAGGCTCATATACCGGCCTGTATGCGCTGTATAAGCCCATACCTATAGCCTATACAGACTCCCTATGCAAGCCTATACACTACATACACGGCCTATTGCAACTCCATATAGACGGGTAAACGGCGGTGGTAACCTTGACTCTCTTATGGACCCGTATGCTGGCCTATAGGCCCATATACCAGCCTATATGCATTGTATAGGCCTATACCTATAGCCCATATGGACTCCCTATGCAAGCCTATAGGCTCGCATGCCGGCCCATGGGCTCGTATGCCGGCCCACAAGCCCATATGCCAGCCCATATGCACTGTATAGGCCCATACCTATAGCCTATATAGACTCCCTATGCAAGCCTATAGGCTCGTATGCTGGACTATAGGCTCATATACCGGCCTATATGCGCTGTATAAGCCCATACCTATAGCCTATACAGACTCCCTATGCAAGCCTATACACTACATACACGGCCTATTGCAACTCCATATAGACGGGTAAACGGCGGTGGTAACCTTGACTCTCTTATGGACCCGTATGCTGGCCTATAGGCCCATATACCAGCCTATATGCATTGTATAGGCCTATACCTATAGCCCATATGGACTCCCTATGCAAGCCTATAGGCTCGCATGCCGGCCCATGGGCTCGTATGCCGGCCCACAAGCCCATATGCCAGCCCATATGCACTGTATAGGCCCATACCTATAGCCTATATAGACTCCCTATGCAAGCCTATAGGCTCGTATGCCGGCCCACAAGCCCATATGCCAGCCCATATGCACCATATAGACCCATACCTATAGCCTACATAGACTCCCCATGCAAGCCTATATACTATATGCACGGCCTATGGTAACTCCATATAGACGGGTAAACGGCGGTAGTAACTCGGACTCTCCGAGGAGAGAGGGTACTCCCTATATAACATACAGAACTAGATGAGGGTCTCAGAATGGCTGCAATAAATAGGTTTTTTTGCTATAACTTTTTCAAAATTAATTTTTCCCGATTATTTTTTTTTGTGCAGTTGTACAAATGCGTGCTGCATGACCCAGTGTAATATCTCCGACCTAGCAAAATATTTCTTCGGACGAATTTCGAAAAAACTGAAACAAAAACCTGAAGGAGGGTGAGTTACCCCCGCCGATGACCCGAGTACATAAAATCGCAGTTACATGGCCGATGGTGCAATACAGAACGCAGGCACGGCCTATGCTGGCATATAGGCTCCTATGCTACACTATAGGCGCATATGCACGCCTATATACGGCCCGTACGCACGGCCTATGCTGGTATATAGGCTCCTATGCTACACTATAGGCGCATATGCACGCCTATATACGGCCCGTACGCACGGCCTATGCTGGTATATAGGCTCCTATGCTGCACTATAGGCGCATATGCACGCCTATATACGGCCCGTACGCACGGCCTATGCTGGTATATAGGCTCCTATGCTACACTATAGGCGCCTATGCACGCCTATATACGGCCCGTACGCACGGCCTATGCTGGTATATAGGCTCCTATGCTACACTATAGGCGCCTATGCACGCCTATATACGGCCCGTACGCACGGCCTATGCTGGCATATAGGCTCCTATGCTACACTATAGGCGCATATGCACGCCTATATACGGCCCGTACGCACGGCCTATGCTGGCATATAGGCTCCTATGCTACACTATAGGCGCCTATGCACGCCTATATACGGCCCGTACGCACGGCCTATGCTGGTATATAGGCTCCTATGCTACACTATAGGCGCATATGCACGCCTATATACGGCCCGTACGCACGGCCTATGCTGGTATATAGGCTCCTATGCTACACTATAGGCGCATATGCACGCCTATATACGGCCCGTACGCACGGCCTATGCTGGCATATAGGCTCCTATGCTACACTATAGGCGCATATGCACGCCTATATACGGCCCGTACGCAGGGCCTATGCTGGTATATAGGCTCCTATGCTACACTATAGGCGCCTATGCACGCCTATATACGGCCCGTACGCACGGCCTATGCTGGTATATAGGCTCCTATGCTACACTATAGGCGCATATGCACGCCTATATACGGCCCGTACGCACGGCCTATGCTGGTATATAGGCTCCTATGCTACACTATAGGCGCATATGCACGCCTATATACGGCCCGTACGCACGGCCTATGCTGGTATATAGGCTCCTATGCTACACTATAGGCGCCTATGCACGCCTATATACGGCCCGTACGCACGGCCTATGCTGGTATATAGGCTCCTATGCTACACTATAGGCGCCTATGCACGCCTATATACGGCCCGTACGCACGGCCTATGCTGGCATATAGGCTCCTATGCTACACTATAGGCGCATATGCACGCCTATATACGGCCCGTACGCACGGCCTATGCTGGCATATAGGCTCCTATGCTACACTATAGGCGCCTATGCACGCCTATATACGGCCCGTACGCACGGCCTATGCTGGTATATAGGCTCCTATGCTACACTATAGGCGCATATGCACGCCTATATACGGCCCGTACGCACGGCCTATGCTGGTATATAGGCTCCTATGCTACACTATAGGCGCATATGCACGCCTATATACGGCCCGTACGCACGGCCTATGCTGGCATATAGGCTCCTATGCTACACTATAGGCGCATATGCACGCCTATATACGGCCCGTACGCAGGGCCTATGCTGGTATATAGGCTCCTATGCTACACTATAGGCGCCTATGCACGCCTATATACGGCCCGTACGCACGGCCTATGCTGGTATATAGGCTCCTATGCTACACTATAGGCGCATATGCACGCCTATATACGGCCCGTACGCACGGCCTATGCTGGTATATAGGCTCCTATGCTACACTATAGGCGCATATGCACGCCTATATACGGCCCGTACGCACGGCCTATGCTGGTATATAGGCTCCTATGCTACACTATAGGCGCATATGCACGCCTATATACGGCCCGTACGCACGGCCTATGCTGGCATATAGGCTCCTATGCTACACTATAGGCGCATATGCACGCCTATATACGGCCCGTACGCAGGGCCTATGCTGGTATATAGGCTCCTATGCTACACTATAGGCGCCTATGCACGCCTATATACGGCCCGTACGCACGGCCTATGCTGGTATATAGGCTCCTATGCTACACTATAGGCGCATATGCACGCCTATATACGGCCCGTACGCACGGCCTATGCTGGTATATAGGCTCCTATGCTGCACTATAGGCGCATATGCACGCCTATATACGGCCCGTACGCACGGCCTATGCTGGTATATAGGCTCCTATGCTACACTATAGGCGCCTATGCACGCCTATATACGGCCCGTACGCACGGCCTATGCTGGTATATAGGCTCCTATGCTACACTATAGGCGCCTATGCACGCCTATATACGGCCCGTACGCACGGCCTATGCTGGTATATAGGCTCCTATGCTACACTATAGGCGCCTATGCACGCCTATATACGGCCCGTACGCACGGCCTATGCTGTATATAGGCTCCTATGCTACACTATAGGCGCATATGCACGCCTATATACGGCCCGTACGCACGGCCTATGCTGGTATATAGGCTCCTATGCTGCACTATAGGCGCATATGCACGCCTATATACGGCCCGTACGCACGGCCTATGCTGGTATATAGGCTCCTATGCTACACTATAGGCGCCTATGCACGCCTATATACGGCCCGTACGCACGGCCTATGCTGGTATATAGGCTCCTATGCTACACTATAGGCGCCTATGCACGCCTATATACGGCCCGTACGCACGGCCTATGCTGGTATATAGGCTCCTATGCTACACTATAGGCGCCTATGCACGCCTATATACGGCCCGTACGCACGGCCTATGCTGGTATATAGGCTCCTATGCTACACTATAGGCGCATATGCACGCCTATATACGGCCCGTACGCACGGCCTATGCTGGTATATAGGCTCCTATGCTGCACTATAGGCGCATATGCACGCCTATATACGGCCCGTACGCACGGCCTATGCTGGTATATAGGCTCCTATGCTACACTATAGGCGCCTATGCACGCCTATATACGGCCCGTACGCACGGCCTATGCTGGTATATAGGCTCCTATGCTACACTATAGGCGCCTATGCACGCCTATATACGGCCCGTACGCACGGCCTATGCTGGTATATAGGCTCCTATGCTACACTATAGGCGCCTATGCACGCCTATATACGGCCCGTACGCACGGCCTATGCTGGTATATAGGCTCCTATGCTGCACTATAGGCGCATATGCACGCCTATATACGGCCCGTACGCACGGCCTATGCTGGTATATAGGCTCCTATGCTACACTATAGGCGCCTATGCACGCCTTATATACGGCCCGTACGCACGGCCTATGCTGGTATATAGGCTCCTATGCTACACTATAGGCGCCTATGCACGCCTATATACGGCCCGTACGCACGGCCTATGCTGGTATATAGGCTCCTATGCTACACTATAGGCGCCTATGCACGCCTATATACGGCCCGTACGCACGGCCTATGCTGGCATATAGGCTCCTATGCTACACTATAGGCGCATATGCACGCCTATATACGGCCCGTACGCACGGCCTATGCTGGCATATAGGCTCCTATGCTACACTATAGGCGCATATGCACGCCTATATACGGCCCGTACGCACGGCCTATGCTGGTATATAGGCTCCTATGCTGCACTATAGGCGCCTATGCACGCCTATATACGGCCCGTACGCACGGCCTATGCTGGTATATAGGCTCCTATGCTACACTATAGGCGCCTATGCACGCCTATATACGGCCCGTACGCACGGCCTATGCTGGTATATAGGCTCCTATGCTACACTATAGGCGCATATGCACGCCTATATACGGCCCGTACGCACGGCCTATGCTGGTATATAGGCTCCTATGCTACACTATAGGCGCCTATGCACGCCTATATACGGCCCGTACGCACGGCCTATGCTGGTATATAGGCTCCTATGCTACACTATAGGCGCCTATGCACGCCTATATACGGCCCGTACGCACGGCCTATGCTGGCATATAGGCTCCTATGCTACACTATAGGCGCATATGCACGCCTATATACGGCCCGTAACGCACGGCCTATGCTGGCATATAGGCTCCTATGCTACACTATAGGCGCATATGCACGCCTATATACGGCCCGTACGCACGGCCTATGCTGGTATATAGGCTCCTATGCTGCACTATAGGCGCCTATGCACGCCTATATACGGCCCGTACGCACGGCCTATATGGACGGGTCAACGGCGGTGGTAGCATTGACTCGCCCGAGGAGTGAGAGTACTCCCTATATATCATGCAAAACTAGATGAGCTTCTCAAATTTACGCGTAAAATACGTGGTGGGTCAACGGCGGTAGTAACTTGACTCGCCTCCTGAATTATTTGCTTGATCTGAGAAGCTCATCTAGTTTTGCATGATATATAGGGGGTACACCTTGTCCAAGCATGG
>CANUEZ040000383.1:0-88588 GCA_948099385.1 Fasciola hepatica
GTGTTTCTCAGGCCGTGATTATCCTCTGGACAAAGAATCAGCTCCGTAGGACGCCGTTTAAGGCCAGTTTGCGCATTTCACCCATTTCCGTTGGTCCTACTGGAATTTCTCTTGTGCCAATGTGTTTCTCAGGCCGTGATTATCCTCTGGACAAAGAATCAGCTCCGTAGGACGCCGTTTAAGGCCAGTTTGCGCATTTCACCCATTTCCGTTGGTCCTACTGGAATTTCTCTTGTGCCAATGTGTTTCTCAGGCCGTGATTATCCTCTGGACAAAGAATCAGCTCCGTAGGACGCCGTTTAAGGCCAGTTTGCGCATTTCACCCATTTCCGTTGGTCCTACTGGAATTTCTCTTGTGCCAATGTGTTTCTCAGGCCGTGATTATCCTCTGGACAAAGAATCAGCTCCGTAGGACGCCGTTTAAGGCCAGTTTGCGCATTTCACCCATTTCCGTTGGTCCTACTGGAATTTCTCTTGTGCCAATGTGTTTCTCAGGCCGTGATTATCCTCTGGACAAAGAATCAGCTCCGTAGGACGCCGTTTAAGGCCAGTTTGCGCATTTCACCCATTTCCGTTGGTCCTACTGGAATTTCTCTTGTGCCAATGTGTTTCTCAGGCCGTGATTATCCTCTGGACAAAGAATCAGCTCCGTAGGACGCCGTTTAAGGCCAGTTTGCGCATTTCACCCATTTCCGTTGGTCCTACTGGAATTTCTCTTGTGCCAATGTGTTTCTCAGGCCGTGATTATCCTCTGGACAAAGAATCAGCTCCGTAGGACGCCGTTTAAGGCCAGTTTGCGCATTTCACCCATTTCCGTTGGTCCTACTGGAATTTCTCTTGTGCCAATGTGTTTCTCAGGCCGTGATTATCCTCTGGACAAAGAATCAGCTCCGTAGGACGCCGTTTAAGGCCAGTTTGCGCATTTCACCCATTTCCGTTGGTCCTACTGGAATTTCTCTTGTGCCAATGTGTTTCTCAGGCCGTGATTATCCTCTGGACAAAGAATCAGCTCCGTAGGACGCCGTTTAAGGCCAGTTTGCGCATTTCACCCATTTCCGTTGGTCCTACTGGAATTTCTCTTGTGCCAATGTGTTTCTCAGGCCGTGATTATCCTCTGGACAAAGAATCAGCTCCGTAGGACGCCGTTTAAGGCCAGTTTGCGCATTTCACCCATTTCCGTTGGTCCTACTGGAATTTCTCTTGTGCCAATGTGTTTCTCAGGCCGTGATTATCCTCTGGACAAAGAATCAGCTCCGTAGGACGCCGTTTAAGGCCAGTTTGCGCATTTCACCCATTTCCGTTGGTCCTACTGGAATTTCTCTTGTGCCAATGTGTTTCTCAGGCCGTGATTATCCTCTGGACAAAGAATCAGCTCCGTAGGACGCCGTTTAAGGCCAGTTTGCGCATTTCACCCATTTCCGTTGGTCCTACTGGAATTTCTCTTGTGCCAATGTGTTTCTCAGGCCGTGATTATCCTCTGGACAAAGAATCAGCTCCGTAGGACGCCGTTTAAGGCCAGTTTGCGCATTTCACCCATTTCCGTTGGTCCTACTGGAATTTCTCTTGTGCCAATGTGTTTCTCAGGCCGTGATTATCCTCTGGACAAAGAATCAGCTCCGTAGGACGCCGTTTAAGGCCAGTTTGCGCATTTCACCCATTTCCGTTGGTCCTACTGGAATTTCTCTTGTGCCAATGTGTTTCTCAGGCCGTGATTATCCTCTGGACAAAGAATCAGCTCCGTAGGACGCCGTTTAAGGCCAGTTTGCGCATTTCACCCATTTCCGTTGGTCCTACTGGAATTTCTCTTGTGCCAATGTGTTTCTCAGGCCGTGATTATCCTCTGGACAAAGAATCAGCTCCGTAGGACGCCGTTTAAGGCCAGTTTGCGCATTTCACCCATTTCCGTTGGTCCTACTGGAATTTCTCTTGTGCCAATGTGTTTCTCAGGCCGTGATTATCCTCTGGACAAAGAATCAGCTCCGTAGGACGCCGTTTAAGGCCAGTTTGCGCATTTCACCCATTTCCGTTGGTCCTACTGGAATTTCTCTTGTGCCAATGTGTTTCTCAGGCCGTGATTATCCTCTGGACAAAGAATCAGCTCCGTAGGACGCCGTTTAAGGCCAGTTTGCGCATTTCACCCATTTCCGTTGGTCCTACTGGAATTTCTCTTGTGCCAATGTGTTTCTCAGGCCGTGATTATCCTCTGGACAAAGAATCAGCTCCGTAGGACGCCGTTTAAGGCCAGTTTGCGCATTTCACCCATTTCCGTTGGTCCTACTGGAATTTCTCTTGTGCCAATGTGTTCTCTCAGGCCGTGATTATCCTCTGGACAAAGAATCAGCTCCGTAGGACGCCGTTTAAGGCCAGTTTGCGCATTTCACCCATTTCCGTTGGTCCTACTGGAATTTCTCTTGTGCCAATGTGTTTCTCAGGCCGTGATTATCCTCTGGACAAAGAATCAGCTCCGTAGGACGCCGTTTAAGGCCAGTTTGCGCATTTCACCCATTTCCGTTGGTCCTACTGGAATTTCTCTTGTGCCAATGTGTTTCTCAGGCCGTGATTATCCTCTGGACAAAGAATCAGCTCCGTAGGACGCCGTTTAAGGCCAGTTTGCGCATTTCACCCATTTCCGTTGGTCCTACTGGAATTTCTCTTGTGCCAATGTGTTTCTCAGGCCGTGATTATCCTCTGGACAAAGAATCAGCTCCGTAGGACGCCGTTTAAGGCCAGTTTGCGCATTTCACCCATTTCCGTTGGTCCTACTGGAATTTCTCTTGTGCCAATGTGTTTCTCAGGCCGTGATTATCCTCTGGACAAAGAATCAGCTCCGTAGGACGCCGTTTAAGGCCAGTTTGCGCATTTCACCCATTTCCGTTGGTCCTACTGGAATTTCTCTTGTGCCAATGTGTTTCTCAGGCCGTGATTATCCTCTGGACAAAGAATCAGCTCCGTAGGACGCCGTTTAAGGCCAGTTTGCGCATTTCACCCATTTCCGTTGGTCCTACTGGAATTTCTCTTGTGCCAATGTGTTTCTCAGGCCGTGATTATCCTCTGGACAAAGAATCAGCTCCGTAGGACGCCGTTTAAGGCCAGTTTGCGCATTTCACCCATTTCCGTTGGTCCTACTGGAATTTCTCTTGTGCCAATGTGTTTCTCAGGCCGTGATTATCCTCTGGACAAAGAATCAGCTCCGTAGGACGCCGTTTAAGGCCAGTTTGCGCATTTCACCCATTTCCGTTGGTCCTACTGGAATTTCTCTTGTGCCAATGTGTTTCTCAGGCCGTGATTATCCTCTGGACAAAGAATCAGCTCCGTAGGACGCCGTTTAAGGCCAGTTTGCGCATTTCACCCATTTCCGTTGGTCCTACTGGAATTTCTCTTGTGCCAATGTGTTTCTCAGGCCGTGATTATCCTCTGGACAAAGAATCAGCTCCGTAGGACGCCGTTTAAGGCCAGTTTGCGCATTTCACCCATTTCCGTTGGTCCTACTGGAATTTCTCTTGTGCCAATGTGTTTCTCAGGCCGTGATTATCCTCTGGACAAAGAATCAGCTCCGTAGGACGCCGTTTAAGGCCAGTTTGCGCATTTCACCCATTTCCGTTGGTCCTACTGGAATTTCTCTTGTGCCAATGTGTTTCTCAGGCCGTGATTATCCTCTGGACAAAGAATCAGCTCCGTAGGACGCCGTTTAAGGCCAGTTTGCGCATTTCACCCATTTCCGTTGGTCCTACTGGAATTTCTCTTGTGCCAATGTGTTTCTCAGGCCGTGATTATCCTCTGGACAAAGAATCAGCTCCGTAGGACGCCGTTTAAGGCCAGTTTGCGCATTTCACCCATTTCCGTTGGTCCTACTGGAATTTCTCTTGTGCCAATGTGTTTCTCAGGCCGTGATTATCCTCTGGACAAAGAATCAGCTCCGTAGGACGCCGTTTAAGGCCAGTTTGCGCATTTCACCCATTTCCGTTGGTCCTACTGGAATTTCTCTTGTGCCAATGTGTTTCTCAGGCCGTGATTATCCTCTGGACAAAGAATCAGCTCCGTAGGACGCCGTTTAAGGCCAGTTTGCGCATTTCACCCATTTCCGTTGGTCCTACTGGAATTTCTCTTGTGCCAATGTGTTTCTCAGGCCGTGATTATCCTCTGGACAAAGAATCAGCTCCGTAGGACGCCGTTTAAGGCCAGTTTGCGCATTTCACCCATTTCCGTTGGTCCTACTGGAATTTCTCTTGTGCCAATGTGTTTCTCAGGCCGTGATTATCCTCTGGACAAAGAATCAGCTCCGTAGGACGCCGTTTAAGGCCAGTTTGCGCATTTCACCCATTTCCGTTGGTCCTACTGGAATTTCTCTTGTGCCAATGTGTTTCTCAGGCCGTGATTATCCTCTGGACAAAGAATCAGCTCCGTAGGACGCCGTTTAAGGCCAGTTTGCGCATTTCACCCATTTCCGTTGGTCCTACTGGAATTTCTCTTGTGCCAATGTGTTTCTCAGGCCGTGATTATCCTCTGGACAAAGAATCAGCTCCGTAGGACGCCGTTTAAGGCCAGTTTGCGCATTTCACCCATTTCCGTTGGTCCTACTGGAATTTCTCTTGTGCCAATGTGTTTCTCAGGCCGTGATTATCCTCTGGACAAAGAATCAGCTCCGTAGGACGCCGTTTAAGGCCAGTTTGCGCATTTCACCCATTTCCGTTGGTCCTACTGGAATTTCTCTTGTGCCAATGTGTTTCTCAGGCCGTGATTATCCTCTGGACAAAGAATCAGCTCCGTAGGACGCCGTTTAAGGCCAGTTTGCGCATTTCACCCATTTCCGTTGGTCCTACTGGAATTTCTCTTGTGCCAATGTGTTTCTCAGGCCGTGATTATCCTCTGGACAAAGAATCAGCTCCGTAGGACGCCGTTTAAGGCCAGTTTGCGCATTTCACCCATTTCCGTTGGTCCTACTGGAATTTCTCTTGTGCCAATGTGTTTCTCAGGCCGTGATTATCCTCTGGACAAAGAATCAGCTCCGTAGGACGCCGTTTAAGGCCAGTTTGCGCATTTCACCCATTTCCGTTGGTCCTACTGGAATTTCTCTTGTGCCAATGTGTTTCTCAGGCCGTGATTATCCTCTGGACAAAGAATCAGCTCCGTAGGACGCCGTTTAAGGCCAGTTTGCGCATTTCACCCATTTCCGTTGGTCCTACTGGAATTTCTCTTGTGCCAATGTGTTTCTCAGGCCGTGATTATCCTCTGGACAAAGAATCAGCTCCGTAGGACGCCGTTTAAGGCCAGTTTGCGCATTTCACCCATTTCCGTTGGTCCTACTGGAATTTCTCTTGTGCCAATGTGTTTCTCAGGCCGTGATTATCCTCTGGACAAAGAATCAGCTCCGTAGGACGCCGTTTAAGGCCAGTTTGCGCATTTCACCCATTTCCGTTGGTCCTACTGGAATTTCTCTTGTGCCAATGTGTTTCTCAGGCCGTGATTATCCTCTGGACAAAGAATCAGCTCCGTAGGACGCCGTTTAAGGCCAGTTTGCGCATTTCACCCATTTCCGTTGGTCCTACTGGAATTTCTCTTGTGCCAATGTGTTTCTCAGGCCGTGATTATCCTCTGGACAAAGAATCAGCTCCGTAGGACGCCGTTTAAGGCCAGTTTGCGCATTTCACCCATTTCCGTTGGTCCTACTGGAATTTCTCTTGTGCCAATGTGTTTCTCAGGCCGTGATTATCCTCTGGACAAAGAATCAGCTCCGTAGGACGCCGTTTAAGGCCAGTTTGCGCATTTCACCCATTTCCGTTGGTCCTACTGGAATTTCTCTTGTGCCAATGTGTTTCTCAGGCCGTGATTATCCTCTGGACAAAGAATCAGCTCCGTAGGACGCCGTTTAAGGCCAGTTTGCGCATTTCACCCATTTCCGTTGGTCCTACTGGAATTTCTCTTGTGCCAATGTGTTTCTCAGGCCGTGATTATCCTCTGGACAAAGAATCAGCTCCGTAGGACGCCGTTTAAGGCCAGTTTGCGCATTTCACCCATTTCCGTTGGTCCTACTGGAATTTCTCTTGTGCCAATGTGTTTCTCAGGCCGTGATTATCCTCTGGACAAAGAATCAGCTCCGTAGGACGCCGTTTAAGGCCAGTTTGCGCATTTCACCCATTTCCGTTGGTCCTACTGGAATTTCTCTTGTGCCAATGTGTTTCTCAGGCCGTGATTATCCTCTGGACAAAGAATCAGCTCCGTAGGACGCCGTTTAAGGCCAGTTTGCGCATTTCACCCATTTCCGTTGGTCCTACTGGAATTTCTCTTGTGCCAATGTGTTTCTCAGGCCGTGATTATCCTCTGGACAAAGAATCAGCTCCGTAGGACGCCGTTTAAGGCCAGTTTGCGCATTTCACCCATTTCCGTTGGTCCTACTGGAATTTCTCTTGTGCCAATGTGTTTCTCAGGCCGTGATTATCCTCTGGACAAAGAATCAGCTCCGTAGGACGCCGTTTAAGGCCAGTTTGCGCATTTCACCCATTTCCGTTGGTCCTACTGGAATTTCTCTTGTGCCAATGTGTTTCTCAGGCCGTGATTATCCTCTGGACAAAGAATCAGCTCCGTAGGACGCCGTTTAAGGCCAGTTTGCGCATTTCACCCATTTCCGTTGGTCCTACTGGAATTTCTCTTGTGCCAATGTGTTTCTCAGGCCGTGATTATCCTCTGGACAAAGAATCAGCTCCGTAGGACGCCGTTTAAGGCCAGTTTGCGCATTTCACCCATTTCCGTTGGTCCTACTGGAATTTCTCTTGTGCCAATGTGTTTCTCAGGCCGTGATTATCCTCTGGACAAAGAATCAGCTCCGTAGGACGCCGTTTAAGGCCAGTTTGCGCATTTCACCCATTTCCGTTGGTCCTACTGGAATTTCTCTTGTGCCAATGTGTTTCTCAGGCCGTGATTATCCTCTGGACAAAGAATCAGCTCCGTAGGACGCCGTTTAAGGCCAGTTTGCGCATTTCACCCATTTCCGTTGGTCCTACTGGAATTTCTCTTGTGCCAATGTGTTTCTCAGGCCGTGATTATCCTCTGGACAAAGAATCAGCTCCGTAGGACGCCGTTTAAGGCCAGTTTGCGCATTTCACCCATTTCCGTTGGTCCTACTGGAATTTCTCTTGTGCCAATGTGTTTCTCAGGCCGTGATTATCCTCTGGACAAAGAATCAGCTCCGTAGGACGCCGTTTAAGGCCAGTTTGCGCATTTCACCCATTTCCGTTGGTCCTACTGGAATTTCTCTTGTGCCAATGTGTTTCTCAGGCCGTGATTATCCTCTGGACAAAGAATCAGCTCCGTAGGACGCCGTTTAAGGCCAGTTTGCGCATTTCACCCATTTCCGTTGGTCCTACTGGAATTTCTCTTGTGCCAATGTGTTTCTCAGGCCGTGATTATCCTCTGGACAAAGAATCAGCTCCGTAGGACGCCGTTTAAGGCCAGTTTGCGCATTTCACCCATTTCCGTTGGTCCTACTGGAATTTCTCTTGTGCCAATGTGTTTCTCAGGCCGTGATTATCCTCTGGACAAAGAATCAGCTCCGTAGGACGCCGTTTAAGGCCAGTTTGCGCATTTCACCCATTTCCGTTGGTCCTACTGGAATTTCTCTTGTGCCAATGTGTTTCTCAGGCCGTGATTATCCTCTGGACAAAGAATCAGCTCCGTAGGACGCCGTTTAAGGCCAGTTTGCGCATTTCACCCATTTCCGTTGGTCCTACTGGAATTTCTCTTGTGCCAATGTGTTTCTCAGGCCGTGATTATCCTCTGGACAAAGAATCAGCTCCGTAGGACGCCGTTTAAGGCCAGTTTGCGCATTTCACCCATTTCCGTTGGTCCTACTGGAATTTCTCTTGTGCCAATGTGTTTCTCAGGCCGTGATTATCCTCTGGACAAAGAATCAGCTCCGTAGGACGCCGTTTAAGGCCAGTTTGCGCATTTCACCCATTTCCGTTGGTCCTACTGGAATTTCTCTTGTGCCAATGTGTTTCTCAGGCCGTGATTATCCTCTGGACAAAGAATCAGCTCCGTAGGACGCCGTTTAAGGCCAGTTTGCGCATTTCACCCATTTCCGTTGGTCCTACTGGAATTTCTCTTGTGCCAATGTGTTTCTCAGGCCGTGATTATCCTCTGGACAAAGAATCAGCTCCGTAGGACGCCGTTTAAGGCCAGTTTGCGCATTTCACCCATTTCCGTTGGTCCTACTGGAATTTCTCTTGTGCCAATGTGTTTCTCAGGCCGTGATTATCCTCTGGACAAAGAATCAGCTCCGTAGGACGCCGTTTAAGGCCAGTTTGCGCATTTCACCCATTTCCGTTGGTCCTACTGGAATTTCTCTTGTGCCAATGTGTTTCTCAGGCCGTGATTATCCTCTGGACAAAGAATCAGCTCCGTAGGACGCCGTTTAAGGCCAGTTTGCGCATTTCACCCATTTCCGTTGGTCCTACTGGAATTTCTCTTGTGCCAATGTGTTTCTCAGGCCGTGATTATCCTCTGGACAAAGAATCAGCTCCGTAGGACGCCGTTTAAGGCCAGTTTGCGCATTTCACCCATTTCCGTTGGTCCTACTGGAATTTCTCTTGTGCCAATGTGTTTCTCAGGCCGTGATTATCCTCTGGACAAAGAATCAGCTCCGTAGGACGCCGTTTAAGGCCAGTTTGCGCATTTCACCCATTTCCGTTGGTCCTACTGGAATTTCTCTTGTGCCAATGTGTTTCTCAGGCCGTGATTATCCTCTGGACAAAGAATCAGCTCCGTAGGACGCCGTTTAAGGCCAGTTTGCGCATTTCACCCATTTCCGTTGGTCCTACTGGAATTTCTCTTGTGCCAATGTGTTTCTCAGGCCGTGATTATCCTCTGGACAAAGAATCAGCTCCGTAGGACGCCGTTTAAGGCCAGTTTGCGCATTTCACCCATTTCCGTTGGTCCTACTGGAATTTCTCTTGTGCCAATGTGTTTCTCAGGCCGTGATTATCCTCTGGACAAAGAATCAGCTCCGTAGGACGCCGTTTAAGGCCAGTTTGCGCATTTCACCCATTTCCGTTGGTCCTACTGGAATTTCTCTTGTGCCAATGTGTTTCTCAGGCCGTGATTATCCTCTGGACAAAGAATCAGCTCCGTAGGACGCCGTTTAAGGCCAGTTTGCGCATTTCACCCATTTCCGTTGGTCCTACTGGAATTTCTCTTGTGCCAATGTGTTTCTCAGGCCGTGATTATCCTCTGGACAAAGAATCAGCTCCGTAGGACGCCGTTTAAGGCCAGTTTGCGCATTTCACCCATTTCCGTTGGTCCTACTGGAATTTCTCTTGTGCCAATGTGTTTCTCAGGCCGTGATTATCCTCTGGACAAAGAATCAGCTCCGTAGGACGCCGTTTAAGGCCAGTTTGCGCATTTCACCCATTTCCGTTGGTCCTACTGGAATTTCTCTTGTGCCAATGTGTTTCTCAGGCCGTGATTATCCTCTGGACAAAGAATCAGCTCCGTAGGACGCCGTTTAAGGCCAGTTTGCGCATTTCACCCATTTCCGTTGGTCCTACTGGAATTTCTCTTGTGCCAATGTGTTTCTCAGGCCGTGATTATCCTCTGGACAAAGAATCAGCTCCGTAGGACGCCGTTTAAGGCCAGTTTGCGCATTTCACCCATTTCCGTTGGTCCTACTGGAATTTCTCTTGTGCCAATGTGTTTCTCAGGCCGTGATTATCCTCTGGACAAAGAATCAGCTCCGTAGGACGCCGTTTAAGGCCAGTTTGCGCATTTCACCCATTTCCGTTGGTCCTACTGGAATTTCTCTTGTGCCAATGTGTTTCTCAGGCCGTGATTATCCTCTGGACAAAGAATCAGCTCCGTAGGACGCCGTTTAAGGCCAGTTTGCGCATTTCACCCATTTCCGTTGGTCCTACTGGAATTTCTCTTGTGCCAATGTGTTTCTCAGGCCGTGATTATCCTCTGGACAAAGAATCAGCTCCGTAGGACGCCGTTTAAGGCCAGTTTGCGCATTTCACCCATTTCCGTTGGTCCTACTGGAATTTCTCTTGTGCCAATGTGTTTCTCAGGCCGTGATTATCCTCTGGACAAAGAATCAGCTCCGTAGGACGCCGTTTAAGGCCAGTTTGCGCATTTCACCCATTTCCGTTGGTCCTACTGGAATTTCTCTTGTGCCAATGTGTTTCTCAGGCCGTGATTATCCTCTGGACAAAGAATCAGCTCCGTAGGACGCCGTTTAAGGCCAGTTTGCGCATTTCACCCATTTCCGTTGGTCCTACTGGAATTTCTCTTGTGCCAATGTGTTTCTCAGGCCGTGATTATCCTCTGGACAAAGAATCAGCTCCGTAGGACGCCGTTTAAGGCCAGTTTGCGCATTTCACCCATTTCCGTTGGTCCTACTGGAATTTCTCTTGTGCCAATGTGTTTCTCAGGCCGTGATTATCCTCTGGACAAAGAATCAGCTCCGTAGGACGCCGTTTAAGGCCAGTTTGCGCATTTCACCCATTTCCGTTGGTCCTACTGGAATTTCTCTTGTGCCAATGTGTTTCTCAGGCCGTGATTATCCTCTGGACAAAGAATCAGCTCCGTAGGACGCCGTTTAAGGCCAGTTTGCGCATTTCACCCATTTCCGTTGGTCCTACTGGAATTTCTCTTGTGCCAATGTGTTTCTCAGGCCGTGATTATCCTCTGGACAAAGAATCAGCTCCGTAGGACGCCGTTTAAGGCCAGTTTGCGCATTTCACCCATTTCCGTTGGTCCTACTGGAATTTCTCTTGTGCCAATGTGTTTCTCAGGCCGTGATTATCCTCTGGACAAAGAATCAGCTCCGTAGGACGCCGTTTAAGGCCAGTTTGCGCATTTCACCCATTTCCGTTGGTCCTACTGGAATTTCTCTTGTGCCAATGTGTTTCTCAGGCCGTGATTATCCTCTGGACAAAGAATCAGCTCCGTAGGACGCCGTTTAAGGCCAGTTTGCGCATTTCACCCATTTCCGTTGGTCCTACTGGAATTTCTCTTGTGCCAATGTGTTTCTCAGGCCGTGATTATCCTCTGGACAAAGAATCAGCTCCGTAGGACGCCGTTTAAGGCCAGTTTGCGCATTTCACCCATTTCCGTTGGTCCTACTGGAATTTCTCTTGTGCCAATGTGTTTCTCAGGCCGTGATTATCCTCTGGACAAAGAATCAGCTCCGTAGGACGCCGTTTAAGGCCAGTTTGCGCATTTCACCCATTTCCGTTGGTCCTACTGGAATTTCTCTTGTGCCAATGTGTTTCTCAGGCCGTGATTATCCTCTGGACAAAGAATCAGCTCCGTAGGACGCCGTTTAAGGCCAGTTTGCGCATTTCACCCATTTCCGTTGGTCCTACTGGAATTTCTCTTGTGCCAATGTGTTTCTCAGGCCGTGATTATCCTCTGGACAAAGAATCAGCTCCGTAGGACGCCGTTTAAGGCCAGTTTGCGCATTTCACCCATTTCCGTTGGTCCTACTGGAATTTCTCTTGTGCCAATGTGTTTCTCAGGCCGTGATTATCCTCTGGACAAAGAATCAGCTCCGTAGGACGCCGTTTAAGGCCAGTTTGCGCATTTCACCCATTTCCGTTGGTCCTACTGGAATTTCTCTTGTGCCAATGTGTTTCTCAGGCCGTGATTATCCTCTGGACAAAGAATCAGCTCCGTAGGACGCCGTTTAAGGCCAGTTTGCGCATTTCACCCATTTCCGAATGGGTCCCTACTGGAATTTCTCTTGTGCCAATGTGTTTCTCAGGCCGTGATTATCCTCTGGACAAAGAATCAGCTCCGTAGGACGCCGTTTAAGGCCAGTTTGCGCATTTCACCCATTTCCGTTGGTCCTACTGGAATTTCTCTTGTGCCAATGTGTTTCTCAGGCCGTGATTATCCTCTGGACAAAGAATCAGCTCCGTAGGACGCCGTTTAAGGCCAGTTTGCGCATTTCACCCATTTCCGTTGGTCCTACTGGAATTTCTCTTGTGCCAATGTGTTTCTCAGGCCGTGATTATCCTCTGGACAAAGAATCAGCTCCGTAGGACGCCGTTTAAGGCCAGTTTGCGCATTTCACCCATTTCCGTTGGTCCTACTGGAATTTCTCTTGTGCCAATGTGTTTCTCAGGCCGTGATTATCCTCTGGACAAAGAATCAGCTCCGTAGGACGCCGTTCTAAGGCCAGTTTGCGCATTTCACCCATTTCCGTTGGTCCTACTGGAATTTCTCTTGTGCCAATGTGTTTCTCAGGCCGTGATTATCCTCTGGACAAAGAATCAGCTCCGTAGGACGCCGTTTAAGGCCAGTTTGCGCATTTCACCCATTTCCGTTGGTCCTACTGGAATTTCTCTTGTGCCAATGTGTTTCTCAGGCCGTGATTATCCTCTGGACAAAGAATCAGCTCCGTAGGACGCCGTTTAAGGCCAGTTTGCGCATTTCACCCATTTCCGTTGGTCCTACTGGAATTTCTCTTGTGCCAATGTGTTTCTCAGGCCGTGATTATCCTCTGGACAAAGAATCAGCTCCGTAGGACGCCGTTTAAGGCCAGTTTGCGCATTTCACCCATTTCCGTTGGTCCTACTGGAATTTCTCTTGTGCCAATGTGTTTCTCAGGCCGTGATTATCCTCTGGACAAAGAATCAGCTCCGTAGGACGCCGTTTAAGGCCAGTTTGCGCATTTCACCCATTTCCGTTGGTCCTACTGGAATTTCTCTTGTGCCAATGTGTTTCTCAGGCCGTGATTATCCTCTGGACAAAGAATCAGCTCCGTAGGACGCCGTTTAAGGCCAGTTTGCGCATTTCACCCATTTCCGTTGGTCCTACTGGAATTTCTCTTGTGCCAATGTGTTTCTCAGGCCGTGATTATCCTCTGGACAAAGAATCAGCTCCGTAGGACGCCGTTTAAGGCCAGTTTGCGCATTTCACCCATTTCCGTTGGTCCTACTGGAATTTCTCTTGTGCCAATGTGTTTCTCAGGCCGTGATTATCCTCTGGACAAAGAATCAGCTCCGTAGGACGCCGTTTAAGGCCAGTTTGCGCATTTCACCCATTTCCGTTGGTCCTACTGGAATTTCTCTTGTGCCAATGTGTTTCTCAGGCCGTGATTATCCTCTGGACAAAGAATCAGCTCCGTAGGACGCCGTTTAAGGCCAGTTTGCGCATTTCACCCATTTCCGTTGGTCCTACTGGAATTTCTCTTGTGCCAATGTGTTTCTCAGGCCGTGATTATCCTCTGGACAAAGAATCAGCTCCGTAGGACGCCGTTTAAGGCCAGTTTGCGCATTTCACCCATTTCCGTTGGTCCTACTGGAATTTCTCTTGTGCCAATGTGTTTCTCAGGCCGTGATTATCCTCTGGACAAAGAATCAGCTCCGTAGGACGCCGTTTAAGGCCAGTTTGCGCATTTCACCCATTTCCGTTGGTCCTACTGGAATTTCTCTTGTGCCAATGTGTTTCTCAGGCCGTGATTATCCTCTGGACAAAGAATCAGCTCCGTAGGACGCCGTTTAAGGCCAGTTTGCGCATTTCACCCATTTCCGTTGGTCCTACTGGAATTTCTCTTGTGCCAATGTGTTTCTCAGGCCGTGATTATCCTCTGGACAAAGAATCAGCTCCGTAGGACGCCGTTTAAGGCCAGTTTGCGCATTTCACCCATTTCCGTTGGTCCTACTGGAATTTCTCTTGTGCCAATGTGTTTCTCAGGCCGTGATTATCCTCTGGACAAAGAATCAGCTCCGTAGGACGCCGTTTAAGGCCAGTTTGCGCATTTCACCCATTTCCGTTGGTCCTACTGGAATTTCTCTTGTGCCAATGTGTTTCTCAGGCCGTGATTATCCTCTGGACAAAGAATCAGCTCCGTAGGACGCCGTTTAAGGCCAGTTTGCGCATTTCACCCATTTCCGTTGGTCCTACTGGAATTTCTCTTGTGCCAATGTGTTTCTCAGGCCGTGATTATCCTCTGGACAAAGAATCAGCTCCGTAGGACGCCGTTTAAGGCCAGTTTGCGCATTTCACCCATTTCCGTTGGTCCTACTGGAATTTCTCTTGTGCCAATGTGTTTCTCAGGCCGTGATTATCCTCTGGACAAAGAATCAGCTCCGTAGGACGCCGTTTAAGGCCAGTTTGCGCATTTCACCCATTTCCGTTGGTCCTACTGGAATTTCTCTTGTGCCAATGTGTTTCTCAGGCCGTGATTATCCTCTGGACAAAGAATCAGCTCCGTAGGACGCCGTTTAAGGCCAGTTTGCGCATTTCACCCATTTCCGTTGGTCCTACTGGAATTTCTCTTGTGCCAATGTGTTTCTCAGGCCGTGATTATCCTCTGGACAAAGAATCAGCTCCGTAGGACGCCGTTTAAGGCCAGTTTGCGCATTTCACCCATTTCCGTTGGTCCTACTGGAATTTCTCTTGTGCCAATGTGTTTCTCAGGCCGTGATTATCCTCTGGACAAAGAATCAGCTCCGTAGGACGCCGTTTAAGGCCAGTTTGCGCATTTCACCCATTTCCGTTGGTCCTACTGGAATTTCTCTTGTGCCAATGTGTTTCTCAGGCCGTGATTATCCTCTGGACAAAGAATCAGCTCCGTAGGACGCCGTTTAAGGCCAGTTTGCGCATTTCACCCATTTCCGTTGGTCCTACTGGAATTTCTCTTGTGCCAATGTGTTTCTCAGGCCGTGATTATCCTCTGGACAAAGAATCAGCTCCGTAGGACGCCGTTTAAGGCCAGTTTGCGCATTTCACCCATTTCCGTTGGTCCTACTGGAATTTCTCTTGTGCCAATGTGTTTCTCAGGCCGTGATTATCCTCTGGACAAAGAATCAGCTCCGTAGGACGCCGTTTAAGGCCAGTTTGCGCATTTCACCCATTTCCGTTGGTCCTACTGGAATTTCTCTTGTGCCAATGTGTTTCTCAGGCCGTGATTATCCTCTGGACAAAGAATCAGCTCCGTAGGACGCCGTTTAAGGCCAGTTTGCGCATTTCACCCATTTCCGTTGGTCCTACTGGAATTTCTCTTGTGCCAATGTGTTTCTCAGGCCGTGATTATCCTCTGGACAAAGAATCAGCTCCGTAGGACGCCGTTTAAGGCCAGTTTGCGCATTTCACCCATTTCCGTTGGTCCTACTGGAATTTCTCTTGTGCCAATGTGTTTCTCAGGCCGTGATTATCCTCTGGACAAAGAATCAGCTCCGTAGGACGCCGTTTAAGGCCAGTTTGCGCATTTCACCCATTTCCGTTGGTCCTACTGGAATTTCTCTTGTGCCAATGTGTTTCTCAGGCCGTGATTATCCTCTGGACAAAGAATCAGCTCCGTAGGACGCCGTTTAAGGCCAGTTTGCGCATTTCACCCATTTCCGTTGGTCCTACTGGAATTTCTCTTGTGCCAATGTGTTTCTCAGGCCGTGATTATCCTCTGGACAAAGAATCAGCTCCGTAGGACGCCGTTTAAGGCCAGTTTGCGCATTTCACCCATTTCCGTTGGTCCTACTGGAATTTCTCTTGTGCCAATGTGTTTCTCAGGCCGTGATTATCCTCTGGACAAAGAATCAGCTCCGTAGGACGCCGTTTAAGGCCAGTTTGCGCATTTCACCCATTTCCGTTGGTCCTACTGGAATTTCTCTTGTGCCAATGTGTTTCTCAGGCCGTGATTATCCTCTGGACAAAGAATCAGCTCCGTAGGACGCCGTTTAAGGCCAGTTTGCGCATTTCACCCATTTCCGTTGGTCCTACTGGAATTTCTCTTGTGCCAATGTGTTTCTCAGGCCGTGATTATCCTCTGGACAAAGAATCAGCTCCGTAGGACGCCGTTTAAGGCCAGTTTGCGCATTTCACCCATTTCCGTTGGTCCTACTGGAATTTCTCTTGTGCCAATGTGTTTCTCAGGCCGTGATTATCCTCTGGACAAAGAATCAGCTCCGTAGGACGCCGTTTAAGGCCAGTTTGCGCATTTCACCCATTTCCGTTGGTCCTACTGGAATTTCTCTTGTGCCAATGTGTTTCTCAGGCCGTGATTATCCTCTGGACAAAGAATCAGCTCCGTAGGACGCCGTTTAAGGCCAGTTTGCGCATTTCACCCATTTCCGTTGGTCCTACTGGAATTTCTCTTGTGCCAATGTGTTTCTCAGGCCGTGATTATCCTCTGGACAAAGAATCAGCTCCGTAGGACGCCGTTTAAGGCCAGTTTGCGCATTTCACCCATTTCCGTTGGTCCTACTGGAATTTCTCTTGTGCCAATGTGTTTCTCAGGCCGTGATTATCCTCTGGACAAAGAATCAGCTCCGTAGGACGCCGTTTAAGGCCAGTTTGCGCATTTCACCCATTTCCGTTGGTCCTACTGGAATTTCTCTTGTGCCAATGTGTTTCTCAGGCCGTGATTATCCTCTGGACAAAGAATCAGCTCCGTAGGACGCCGTTTAAGGCCAGTTTGCGCATTTCACCCATTTCCGTTGGTCCTACTGGAATTTCTCTTGTGCCAATGTGTTTCTCAGGCCGTGATTATCCTCTGGACAAAGAATCAGCTCCGTAGGACGCCGTTTAAGGCCAGTTTGCGCATTTCACCCATTTCCGTTGGTCCTACTGGAATTTCTCTTGTGCCAATGTGTTTCTCAGGCCGTGATTATCCTCTGGACAAAGAATCAGCTCCGTAGGACGCCGTTTAAGGCCAGTTTGCGCATTTCACCCATTTCCGTTGGTCCTACTGGAATTTCTCTTGTGCCAATGTGTTTCTCAGGCCGTGATTATCCTCTGGACAAAGAATCAGCTCCGTAGGACGCCGTTTAAGGCCAGTTTGCGCATTTCACCCATTTCCGTTGGTCCTACTGGAATTTCTCTTGTGCCAATGTGTTTCTCAGGCCGTGATTATCCTCTGGACAAAGAATCAGCTCCGTAGGACGCCGTTTAAGGCCAGTTTGCGCATTTCACCCATTTCCGTTGGTCCTACTGGAATTTCTCTTGTGCCAATGTGTTTCTCAGGCCGTGATTATCCTCTGGACAAAGAATCAGCTCCGTAGGACGCCGTTTAAGGCCAGTTTGCGCATTTCACCCATTTCCGTTGGTCCTACTGGAATTTCTCTTGTGCCAATGTGTTTCTCAGGCCGTGATTATCCTCTGGACAAAGAATCAGCTCCGTAGGACGCCGTTTAAGGCCAGTTTGCGCATTTCACCCATTTCCGTTGGTCCTACTGGAATTTCTCTTGTGCCAATGTGTTTCTCAGGCCGTGATTATCCTCTGGACAAAGAATCAGCTCCGTAGGACGCCGTTTAAGGCCAGTTTGCGCATTTCACCCATTTCCGTTGGTCCTACTGGAATTTCTCTTGTGCCAATGTGTTTCTCAGGCCGTGATTATCCTCTGGACAAAGAATCAGCTCCGTAGGACGCCGTTTAAGGCCAGTTTGCGCATTTCACCCATTTCCGTTGGTCCTACTGGAATTTCTCTTGTGCCAATGTGTTTCTCAGGCCGTGATTATCCTCTGGACAAAGAATCAGCTCCGTAGGACGCCGTTTAAGGCCAGTTTGCGCATTTCACCCATTTCCGTTGGTCCTACTGGAATTTCTCTTGTGCCAATGTGTTTCTCAGGCCGTGATTATCCTCTGGACAAAGAATCAGCTCCGTAGGACGCCGTTTAAGGCCAGTTTGCGCATTTCACCCATTTCCGTTGGTCCTACTGGAATTTCTCTTGTGCCAATGTGTTTCTCAGGCCGTGATTATCCTCTGGACAAAGAATCAGCTCCGTAGGACGCCGTTTAAGGCCAGTTTGCGCATTTCACCCATTTCCGTTGGTCCTACTGGAATTTCTCTTGTGCCAATGTGTTTCTCAGGCCGTGATTATCCTCTGGACAAAGAATCAGCTCCGTAGGACGCCGTTTAAGGCCAGTTTGCGCATTTCACCCATTTCCGTTGGTCCTACTGGAATTTCTCTTGTGCCAATGTGTTTCTCAGGCCGTGATTATCCTCTGGACAAAGAATCAGCTCCGTAGGACGCCGTTTAAGGCCAGTTTGCGCATTTCACCCATTTCCGTTGGTCCTACTGGAATTTCTCTTGTGCCAATGTGTTTCTCAGGCCGTGATTATCCTCTGGACAAAGAATCAGCTCCGTAGGACGCCGTTTAAGGCCAGTTTGCGCATTTCACCCATTTCCGTTGGTCCTACTGGAATTTCTCTTGTGCCAATGTGTTTCTCAGGCCGTGATTATCCTCTGGACAAAGAATCAGCTCCGTAGGACGCCGTTTAAGGCCAGTTTGCGCATTTCACCCATTTCCGTTGGTCCTACTGGAATTTCTCTTGTGCCAATGTGTTTCTCAGGCCGTGATTATCCTCTGGACAAAGAATCAGCTCCGTAGGACGCCGTTTAAGGCCAGTTTGCGCATTTCACCCATTTCCGTTGGTCCTACTGGAATTTCTCTTGTGCCAATGTGTTTCTCAGGCCGTGATTATCCTCTGGACAAAGAATCAGCTCCGTAGGACGCCGTTTAAGGCCAGTTTGCGCATTTCACCCATTTCCGTTGGTCCTACTGGAATTTCTCTTGTGCCAATGTGTTTCTCAGGCCGTGATTATCCTCTGGACAAAGAATCAGCTCCGTAGGACGCCGTTTAAGGCCAGTTTGCGCATTTCACCCATTTCCGTTGGTCCTACTGGAATTTCTCTTGTGCCAATGTGTTTCTCAGGCCGTGATTATCCTCTGGACAAAGAATCAGCTCCGTAGGACGCCGTTTAAGGCCAGTTTGCGCATTTCACCCATTTCCGTTGGTCCTACTGGAATTTCTCTTGTGCCAATGTGTTTCTCAGGCCGTGATTATCCTCTGGACAAAGAATCAGCTCCGTAGGACGCCGTTTAAGGCCAGTTTGCGCATTTCACCCATTTCCGTTGGTCCTACTGGAATTTCTCTTGTGCCAATGTGTTTCTCAGGCCGTGATTATCCTCTGGACAAAGAATCAGCTCCGTAGGACGCCGTTTAAGGCCAGTTTGCGCATTTCACCCATTTCCGTTGGTCCTACTGGAATTTCTCTTGTGCCAATGTGTTTCTCAGGCCGTGATTATCCTCTGGACAAAGAATCAGCTCCGTAGGACGCCGTTTAAGGCCAGTTTGCGCATTTCACCCATTTCCGTTGGTCCTACTGGAATTTCTCTTGTGCCAATGTGTTTCTCAGGCCGTGATTATCCTCTGGACAAAGAATCAGCTCCGTAGGACGCCGTTTAAGGCCAGTTTGCGCATTTCACCCATTTCCGTTGGTCCTACTGGAATTTCTCTTGTGCCAATGTGTTTCTCAGGCCGTGATTATCCTCTGGACAAAGAATCAGCTCCGTAGGACGCCGTTTAAGGCCAGTTTGCGCATTTCACCCATTTCCGTTGGTCCTACTGGAATTTCTCTTGTGCCAATGTGTTTCTCAGGCCGTGATTATCCTCTGGACAAAGAATCAGCTCCGTAGGACGCCGTTTAAGGCCAGTTTGCGCATTTCACCCATTTCCGTTGGTCCTACTGGAATTTCTCTTGTGCCAATGTGTTTCTCAGGCCGTGATTATCCTCTGGACAAAGAATCAGCTCCGTAGGACGCCGTTTAAGGCCAGTTTGCGCATTTCACCCATTTCCGTTGGTCCTACTGGAATTTCTCTTGTGCCAATGTGTTTCTCAGGCCGTGATTATCCTCTGGACAAAGAATCAGCTCCGTAGGACGCCGTTTAAGGCCAGTTTGCGCATTTCACCCATTTCCGTTGGTCCTACTGGAATTTCTCTTGTGCCAATGTGTTTCTCAGGCCGTGATTATCCTCTGGACAAAGAATCAGCTCCGTAGGACGCCGTTTAAGGCCAGTTTGCGCATTTCACCCATTTCCGTTGGTCCTACTGGAATTTCTCTTGTGCCAATGTGTTTCTCAGGCCGTGATTATCCTCTGGACAAAGAATCAGCTCCGTAGGACGCCGTTTAAGGCCAGTTTGCGCATTTCACCCATTTCCGTTGGTCCTACTGGAATTTCTCTTGTGCCAATGTGTTTCTCAGGCCGTGATTATCCTCTGGACAAAGAATCAGCTCCGTAGGACGCCGTTTAAGGCCAGTTTGCGCATTTCACCCATTTCCGTTGGTCCTACTGGAATTTCTCTTGTGCCAATGTGTTTCTCAGGCCGTGATTATCCTCTGGACAAAGAATCAGCTCCGTAGGACGCCGTTTAAGGCCAGTTTGCGCATTTCACCCATTTCCGTTGGTCCTACTGGAATTTCTCTTGTGCCAATGTGTTTCTCAGGCCGTGATTATCCTCTGGACAAAGAATCAGCTCCGTAGGACGCCGTTTAAGGCCAGTTTGCGCATTTCACCCATTTCCGTTGGTCCTACTGGAATTTCTCTTGTGCCAATGTGTTTCTCAGGCCGTGATTATCCTCTGGACAAAGAATCAGCTCCGTAGGACGCCGTTTAAGGCCAGTTTGCGCATTTCACCCATTTCCGTTGGTCCTACTGGAATTTCTCTTGTGCCAATGTGTTTCTCAGGCCGTGATTATCCTCTGGACAAAGAATCAGCTCCGTAGGACGCCGTTTAAGGCCAGTTTGCGCATTTCACCCATTTCCGTTGGTCCTACTGGAATTTCTCTTGTGCCAATGTGTTTCTCAGGCCGTGATTATCCTCTGGACAAAGAATCAGCTCCGTAGGACGCCGTTTAAGGCCAGTTTGCGCATTTCACCCATTTCCGTTGGTCCTACTGGAATTTCTCTTGTGCCAATGTGTTTCTCAGGCCGTGATTATCCTCTGGACAAAGAATCAGCTCCGTAGGACGCCGTTTAAGGCCAGTTTGCGCATTTCACCCATTTCCGTTGGTCCTACTGGAATTTCTCTTGTGCCAATGTGTTTCTCAGGCCGTGATTATCCTCTGGACAAAGAATCAGCTCCGTAGGACGCCGTTTAAGGCCAGTTTGCGCATTTCACCCATTTCCGTTGGTCCTACTGGAATTTCTCTTGTGCCAATGTGTTTCTCAGGCCGTGATTATCCTCTGGACAAAGAATCAGCTCCGTAGGACGCCGTTTAAGGCCAGTTTGCGCATTTCACCCATTTCCGTTGGTCCTACTGGAATTTCTCTTGTGCCAATGTGTTTCTCAGGCCGTGATTATCCTCTGGACAAAGAATCAGCTCCGTAGGACGCCGTTTAAGGCCAGTTTGCGCATTTCACCCATTTCCGTTGGTCCTACTGGAATTTCTCTTGTGCCAATGTGTTTCTCAGGCCGTGATTATCCTCTGGACAAAGAATCAGCTCCGTAGGACGCCGTTTAAGGCCAGTTTGCGCATTTCACCCATTTCCGTTGGTCCTACTGGAATTTCTCTTGTGCCAATGTGTTTCTCAGGCCGTGATTATCCTCTGGACAAAGAATCAGCTCCGTAGGACGCCGTTTAAGGCCAGTTTGCGCATTTCACCCATTTCCGTTGGTCCTACTGGAATTTCTCTTGTGCCAATGTGTTTCTCAGGCCGTGATTATCCTCTGGACAAAGAATCAGCTCCGTAGGACGCCGTTTAAGGCCAGTTTGCGCATTTCACCCATTTCCGTTGGTCCTACTGGAATTTCTCTTGTGCCAATGTGTTTCTCAGGCCGTGATTATCCTCTGGACAAAGAATCAGCTCCGTAGGACGCCGTTTAAGGCCAGTTTGCGCATTTCACCCATTTCCGTTGGTCCTACTGGAATTTCTCTTGTGCCAATGTGTTTCTCAGGCCGTGATTATCCTCTGGACAAAGAATCAGCTCCGTAGGACGCCGTTTAAGGCCAGTTTGCGCATTTCACCCATTTCCGTTGGTCCTACTGGAATTTCTCTTGTGCCAATGTGTTTCTCAGGCCGTGATTATCCTCTGGACAAAGAATCAGCTCCGTAGGACGCCGTTTAAGGCCAGTTTGCGCATTTCACCCATTTCCGTTGGTCCTACTGGAATTTCTCTTGTGCCAATGTGTTTCTCAGGCCGTGATTATCCTCTGGACAAAGAATCAGCTCCGTAGGACGCCGTTTAAGGCCAGTTTGCGCATTTCACCCATTTCCGTTGGTCCTACTGGAATTTCTCTTGTGCCAATGTGTTTCTCAGGCCGTGATTATCCTCTGGACAAAGAATCAGCTCCGTAGGACGCCGTTTAAGGCCAGTTTGCGCATTTCACCCATTTCCGTTGGTCCTACTGGAATTTCTCTTGTGCCAATGTGTTTCTCAGGCCGTGATTATCCTCTGGACAAAGAATCAGCTCCGTAGGACGCCGTTTAAGGCCAGTTTGCGCATTTCACCCATTTCCGTTGGTCCTACTGGAATTTCTCTTGTGCCAATGTGTTTCTCAGGCCGTGATTATCCTCTGGACAAAGAATCAGCTCCGTAGGACGCCGTTTAAGGCCAGTTTGCGCATTTCACCCATTTCCGTTGGTCCTACTGGAATTTCTCTTGTGCCAATGTGTTTCTCAGGCCGTGATTATCCTCTGGACAAAGAATCAGCTCCGTAGGACGCCGTTTAAGGCCAGTTTGCGCATTTCACCCATTTCCGTTGGTCCTACTGGAATTTCTCTTGTGCCAATGTGTTTCTCAGGCCGTGATTATCCTCTGGACAAAGAATCAGCTCCGTAGGACGCCGTTTAAGGCCAGTTTGCGCATTTCACCCATTTCCGTTGGTCCTACTGGAATTTCTCTTGTGCCAATGTGTTTCTCAGGCCGTGATTATCCTCTGGACAAAGAATCAGCTCCGTAGGACGCCGTTTAAGGCCAGTTTGCGCATTTCACCCATTTCCGTTGGTCCTACTGGAATTTCTCTTGTGCCAATGTGTTTCTCAGGCCGTGATTATCCTCTGGACAAAGAATCAGCTCCGTAGGACGCCGTTTAAGGCCAGTTTGCGCATTTCACCCATTTCCGTTGGTCCTACTGGAATTTCTCTTGTGCCAATGTGTTTCTCAGGCCGTGATTATCCTCTGGACAAAGAATCAGCTCCGTAGGACGCCGTTTAAGGCCAGTTTGCGCATTTCACCCATTTCCGTTGGTCCTACTGGAATTTCTCTTGTGCCAATGTGTTTCTCAGGCCGTGATTATCCTCTGGACAAAGAATCAGCTCCGTAGGACGCCGTTTAAGGCCAGTTTGCGCATTTCACCCATTTCCGTTGGTCCTACTGGAATTTCTCTTGTGCCAATGTGTTTCTCAGGCCGTGATTATCCTCTGGACAAAGAATCAGCTCCGTAGGACGCCGTTTAAGGCCAGTTTGCGCATTTCACCCATTTCCGTTGGTCCTACTGGAATTTCTCTTGTGCCAATGTGTTTCTCAGGCCGTGATTATCCTCTGGACAAAGAATCAGCTCCGTAGGACGCCGTTTAAGGCCAGTTTGCGCATTTCACCCATTTCCGTTGGTCCTACTGGAATTTCTCTTGTGCCAATGTGTTTCTCAGGCCGTGATTATCCTCTGGACAAAGAATCAGCTCCGTAGGACGCCGTTTAAGGCCAGTTTGCGCATTTCACCCATTTCCGTTGGTCCTACTGGAATTTCTCTTGTGCCAATGTGTTTCTCAGGCCGTGATTATCCTCTGGACAAAGAATCAGCTCCGTAGGACGCCGTTTAAGGCCAGTTTGCGCATTTCACCCATTTCCGTTGGTCCTACTGGAATTTCTCTTGTGCCAATGTGTTTCTCAGGCCGTGATTATCCTCTGGACAAAGAATCAGCTCCGTAGGACGCCGTTTAAGGCCAGTTTGCGCATTTCACCCATTTCCGTTGGTCCTACTGGAATTTCTCTTGTGCCAATGTGTTTCTCAGGCCGTGATTATCCTCTGGACAAAGAATCAGCTCCGTAGGACGCCGTTTAAGGCCAGTTTGCGCATTTCACCCATTTCCGTTGGTCCTACTGGAATTTCTCTTGTGCCAATGTGTTTCTCAGGCCGTGATTATCCTCTGGACAAAGAATCAGCTCCGTAGGACGCCGTTTAAGGCCAGTTTGCGCATTTCACCCATTTCCGTTGGTCCTACTGGAATTTCTCTTGTGCCAATGTGTTTCTCAGGCCGTGATTATCCTCTGGACAAAGAATCAGCTCCGTAGGACGCCGTTTAAGGCCAGTTTGCGCATTTCACCCATTTCCGTTGGTCCTACTGGAATTTCTCTTGTGCCAATGTGTTTCTCAGGCCGTGATTATCCTCTGGACAAAGAATCAGCTCCGTAGGACGCCGTTTAAGGCCAGTTTGCGCATTTCACCCATTTCCGTTGGTCCTACTGGAATTTCTCTTGTGCCAATGTGTTTCTCAGGCCGTGATTATCCTCTGGACAAAGAATCAGCTCCGTAGGACGCCGTTTAAGGCCAGTTTGCGCATTTCACCCATTTCCGTTGGTCCTACTGGAATTTCTCTTGTGCCAATGTGTTTCTCAGGCCGTGATTATCCTCTGGACAAAGAATCAGCTCCGTAGGACGCCGTTTAAGGCCAGTTTGCGCATTTCACCCATTTCCGTTGGTCCTACTGGAATTTCTCTTGTGCCAATGTGTTTCTCAGGCCGTGATTATCCTCTGGACAAAGAATCAGCTCCGTAGGACGCCGTTTAAGGCCAGTTTGCGCATTTCACCCATTTCCGTTGGTCCTACTGGAATTTCTCTTGTGCCAATGTGTTTCTCAGGCCGTGATTATCCTCTGGACAAAGAATCAGCTCCGTAGGACGCCGTTTAAGGCCAGTTTGCGCATTTCACCCATTTCCGTTGGTCCTACTGGAATTTCTCTTGTGCCAATGTGTTTCTCAGGCCGTGATTATCCTCTGGACAAAGAATCAGCTCCGTAGGACGCCGTTTAAGGCCAGTTTGCGCATTTCACCCATTTCCGTTGGTCCTACTGGAATTTCTCTTGTGCCAATGTGTTTCTCAGGCCGTGATTATCCTCTGGACAAAGAATCAGCTCCGTAGGACGCCGTTTAAGGCCAGTTTGCGCATTTCACCCATTTCCGTTGGTCCTACTGGAATTTCTCTTGTGCCAATGTGTTTCTCAGGCCGTGATTATCCTCTGGACAAAGAATCAGCTCCGTAGGACGCCGTTTAAGGCCAGTTTGCGCATTTCACCCATTTCCGTTGGTCCTACTGGAATTTCTCTTGTGCCAATGTGTTTCTCAGGCCGTGATTATCCTCTGGACAAAGAATCAGCTCCGTAGGACGCCGTTTAAGGCCAGTTTGCGCATTTCACCCATTTCCGTTGGTCCTACTGGAATTTCTCTTGTGCCAATGTGTTTCTCAGGCCGTGATTATCCTCTGGACAAAGAATCAGCTCCGTAGGACGCCGTTTAAGGCCAGTTTGCGCATTTCACCCATTTCCGTTGGTCCTACTGGAATTTCTCTTGTGCCAATGTGTTTCTCAGGCCGTGATTATCCTCTGGACAAAGAATCAGCTCCGTAGGACGCCGTTTAAGGCCAGTTTGCGCATTTCACCCATTTCCGTTGGTCCTACTGGAATTTCTCTTGTGCCAATGTGTTTCTCAGGCCGTGATTATCCTCTGGACAAAGAATCAGCTCCGTAGGACGCCGTTTAAGGCCAGTTTGCGCATTTCACCCATTTCCGTTGGTCCTACTGGAATTTCTCTTGTGCCAATGTGTTTCTCAGGCCGTGATTATCCTCTGGACAAAGAATCAGCTCCGTAGGACGCCGTTTAAGGCCAGTTTGCGCATTTCACCCATTTCCGTTGGTCCTACTGGAATTTCTCTTGTGCCAATGTGTTTCTCAGGCCGTGATTATCCTCTGGACAAAGAATCAGCTCCGTAGGACGCCGTTTAAGGCCAGTTTGCGCATTTCACCCATTTCCGTTGGTCCTACTGGAATTTCTCTTGTGCCAATGTGTTTCTCAGGCCGTGATTATCCTCTGGACAAAGAATCAGCTCCGTAGGACGCCGTTTAAGGCCAGTTTGCGCATTTCACCCATTTCCGTTGGTCCTACTGGAATTTCTCTTGTGCCAATGTGTTTCTCAGGCCGTGATTATCCTCTGGACAAAGAATCAGCTCCGTAGGACGCCGTTTAAGGCCAGTTTGCGCATTTCACCCATTTCCGTTGGTCCTACTGGAATTTCTCTTGTGCCAATGTGTTTCTCAGGCCGTGATTATCCTCTGGACAAAGAATCAGCTCCGTAGGACGCCGTTTAAGGCCAGTTTGCGCATTTCACCCATTTCCGTTGGTCCTACTGGAATTTCTCTTGTGCCAATGTGTTTCTCAGGCCGTGATTATCCTCTGGACAAAGAATCAGCTCCGTAGGACGCCGTTTAAGGCCAGTTTGCGCATTTCACCCATTTCCGTTGGTCCTACTGGAATTTCTCTTGTGCCAATGTGTTTCTCAGGCCGTGATTATCCTCTGGACAAAGAATCAGCTCCGTAGGACGCCGTTTAAGGCCAGTTTGCGCATTTCACCCATTTCCGTTGGTCCTACTGGAATTTCTCTTGTGCCAATGTGTTTCTCAGGCCGTGATTATCCTCTGGACAAAGAATCAGCTCCGTAGGACGCCGTTTAAGGCCAGTTTGCGCATTTCACCCATTTCCGTTGGTCCTACTGGAATTTCTCTTGTGCCAATGTGTTTCTCAGGCCGTGATTATCCTCTGGACAAAGAATCAGCTCCGTAGGACGCCGTTTAAGGCCAGTTTGCGCATTTCACCCATTTCCGTTGGTCCTACTGGAATTTCTCTTGTGCCAATGTGTTTCTCAGGCCGTGATTATCCTCTGGACAAAGAATCAGCTCCGTAGGACGCCGTTTAAGGCCAGTTTGCGCATTTCACCCATTTCCGTTGGTCCTACTGGAATTTCTCTTGTGCCAATGTGTTTCTCAGGCCGTGATTATCCTCTGGACAAAGAATCAGCTCCGTAGGACGCCGTTTAAGGCCAGTTTGCGCATTTTACCCATTTCCGTTGGTCCTACTGGAATTTCTCTTGTGCCAATGTGTTTCTCAGGCCGTGATTATCCTCTGGACAAAGAATCAGCTCCGTAGGACGCCGTTTAAGGCCAGTTTGCGCATTTCACCCATTTCCGTTGGTCCTACTGGAATTTCTCTTGTGCCAATGTGTTTCTCAGGCCGTGATTATCCTCTGGACAAAGAATCAGCTCCGTAGGACGCCGTTTAAGGCCAGTTTGCGCATTTCACCCATTTCCGTTGGTCCTACTGGAATTTCTCTTGTGCCAATGTGTTTCTCAGGCCGTGATTATCCTCTGGACAAAGAATCAGCTCCGTAGGACGCCGTTTAAGGCCAGTTTGCGCATTTCACCCATTTCCGTTGGTCCTACTGGAATTTCTCTTGTGCCAATGTGTTTCTCAGGCCGTGATTATCCTCTGGACAAAGAATCAGCTCCGTAGGACGCCGTTTAAGGCCAGTTTGCGCATTTCACCCATTTCCGTTGGTCCTACTGGAATTTCTCTTGTGCCAATGTGTTTCTCAGGCCGTGATTATCCTCTGGACAAAGAATCAGCTCCGTAGGACGCCGTTTAAGGCCAGTTTGCGCATTTCACCCATTTCCGTTGGTCCTACTGGAATTTCTCTTGTGCCAATGTGTTTCTCAGGCCGTGATTATCCTCTGGACAAAGAATCAGCTCCGTAGGACGCCGTTTAAGGCCAGTTTGCGCATTTCACCCATTTCCGTTGGTCCTACTGGAATTTCTCTTGTGCCAATGTGTTTCTCAGGCCGTGATTATCCTCTGGACAAAGAATCAGCTCCGTAGGACGCCGTTTAAGGCCAGTTTGCGCATTTCACCCATTTCCGTTGGTCCTACTGGAATTTCTCTTGTGCCAATGTGTTTCTCAGGCCGTGATTATCCTCTGGACAAAGAATCAGCTCCGTAGGACGCCGTTTAAGGCCAGTTTGCGCATTTCACCCATTTCCGTTGGTCCTACTGGAATTTCTCTTGTGCCAATGTGTTTCTCAGGCCGTGATTATCCTCTGGACAAAGAATCAGCTCCGTAGGACGCCGTTTAAGGCCAGTTTGCGCATTTCACCCATTTCCGTTGGTCCTACTGGAATTTCTCTTGTGCCAATGTGTTTCTCAGGCCGTGATTATCCTCTGGACAAAGAATCAGCTCCGTAGGACGCCGTTTAAGGCCAGTTTGCGCATTTCACCCATTTCCGTTGGTCCTACTGGAATTTCTCTTGTGCCAATGTGTTTCTCAGGCCGTGATTATCCTCTGGACAAAGAATCAGCTCCGTAGGACGCCGTTTAAGGCCAGTTTGCGCATTTCACCCATTTCCGTTGGTCCTACTGGAATTTCTCTTGTGCCAATGTGTTTCTCAGGCCGTGATTATCCTCTGGACAAAGAATCAGCTCCGTAGGACGCCGTTTAAGGCCAGTTTGCGCATTTCACCCATTTCCGTTGGTCCTACTGGAATTTCTCTTGTGCCAATGTGTTTCTCAGGCCGTGATTATCCTCTGGACAAAGAATCAGCTCCGTAGGACGCCGTTTAAGGCCAGTTTGCGCATTTCACCCATTTCCGTTGGTCCTACTGGAATTTCTCTTGTGCCAATGTGTTTCTCAGGCCGTGATTATCCTCTGGACAAAGAATCAGCTCCGTAGGACGCCGTTTAAGGCCAGTTTGCGCATTTCACCCATTTCCGTTGGTCCTACTGGAATTTCTCTTGTGCCAATGTGTTTCTCAGGCCGTGATTATCCTCTGGACAAAGAATCAGCTCCGTAGGACGCCGTTTAAGGCCAGTTTGCGCATTTCACCCATTTCCGTTGGTCCTACTGGAATTTCTCTTGTGCCAATGTGTTTCTCAGGCCGTGATTATCCTCTGGACAAAGAATCAGCTCCGTAGGACGCCGTTTAAGGCCAGTTTGCGCATTTCACCCATTTCCGTTGGTCCTACTGGAATTTCTCTTGTGCCAATGTGTTTCTCAGGCCGTGATTATCCTCTGGACAAAGAATCAGCTCCGTAGGACGCCGTTTAAGGCCAGTTTGCGCATTTCACCCATTTCCGTTGGTCCTACTGGAATTTCTCTTGTGCCAATGTGTTTCTCAGGCCGTGATTATCCTCTGGACAAAGAATCAGCTCCGTAGGACGCCGTTTAAGGCCAGTTTGCGCATTTCACCCATTTCCGTTGGTCCTACTGGAATTTCTCTTGTGCCAATGTGTTTCTCAGGCCGTGATTATCCTCTGGACAAAGAATCAGCTCCGTAGGACGCCGTTTAAGGCCAGTTTGCGCATTTCACCCATTTCCGTTGGTCCTACTGGAATTTCTCTTGTGCCAATGTGTTTCTCAGGCCGTGATTATCCTCTGGACAAAGAATCAGCTCCGTAGGACGCCGTTTAAGGCCAGTTTGCGCATTTCACCCATTTCCGTTGGTCCTACTGGAATTTCTCTTGTGCCAATGTGTTTCTCAGGCCGTGATTATCCTCTGGACAAAGAATCAGCTCCGTAGGACGCCGTTTAAGGCCAGTTTGCGCATTTCACCCATTTCCGTTGGTCCTACTGGAATTTCTCTTGTGCCAATGTGTTTCTCAGGCCGTGATTATCCTCTGGACAAAGAATCAGCTCCGTAGGACGCCGTTTAAGGCCAGTTTGCGCATTTCACCCATTTCCGTTGGTCCTACTGGAATTTCTCTTGTGCCAATGTGTTTCTCAGGCCGTGATTATCCTCTGGACAAAGAATCAGCTCCGTAGGACGCCGTTTAAGGCCAGTTTGCGCATTTCACCCATTTCCGTTGGTCCTACTGGAATTTCTCTTGTGCCAATGTGTTTCTCAGGCCGTGATTATCCTCTGGACAAAGAATCAGCTCCGTAGGACGCCGTTTAAGGCCAGTTTGCGCATTTCACCCATTTCCGTTGGTCCTACTGGAATTTCTCTTGTGCCAATGTGTTTCTCAGGCCGTGATTATCCTCTGGACAAAGAATCAGCTCCGTAGGACGCCGTTTAAGGCCAGTTTGCGCATTTCACCCATTTCCGTTGGTCCTACTGGAATTTCTCTTGTGCCAATGTGTTTCTCAGGCCGTGATTATCCTCTGGACAAAGAATCAGCTCCGTAGGACGCCGTTTAAGGCCAGTTTGCGCATTTCACCCATTTCCGTTGGTCCTACTGGAATTTCTCTTGTGCCAATGTGTTTCTCAGGCCGTGATTATCCTCTGGACAAAGAATCAGCTCCGTAGGACGCCGTTTAAGGCCAGTTTGCGCATTTCACCCATTTCCGTTGGTCCTACTGGAATTTCTCTTGTGCCAATGTGTTTCTCAGGCCGTGATTATCCTCTGGACAAAGAATCAGCTCCGTAGGACGCCGTTTAAGGCCAGTTTGCGCATTTCACCCATTTCCGTTGGTCCTACTGGAATTTCTCTTGTGCCAATGTGTTTCTCAGGCCGTGATTATCCTCTGGACAAAGAATCAGCTCCGTAGGACGCCGTTTAAGGCCAGTTTGCGCATTTCACCCATTTCCGTTGGTCCTACTGGAATTTCTCTTGTGCCAATGTGTTTCTCAGGCCGTGATTATCCTCTGGACAAAGAATCAGCTCCGTAGGACGCCGTTTAAGGCCAGTTTGCGCATTTCACCCATTTCCGTTGGTCCTACTGGAATTTCTCTTGTGCCAATGTGTTTCTCAGGCCGTGATTATCCTCTGGACAAAGAATCAGCTCCGTAGGACGCCGTTTAAGGCCAGTTTGCGCATTTCACCCATTTCCGTTGGTCCTACTGGAATTTCTCTTGTGCCAATGTGTTTCTCAGGCCGTGATTATCCTCTGGACAAAGAATCAGCTCCGTAGGACGCCGTTTAAGGCCAGTTTGCGCATTTCACCCATTTCCGTTGGTCCTACTGGAATTTCTCTTGTGCCAATGTGTTTCTCAGGCCGTGATTATCCTCTGGACAAAGAATCAGCTCCGTAGGACGCCGTTTAAGGCCAGTTTGCGCATTTCACCCATTTCCGTTTGGTCCTACTGGAATTTCTCTTGTGCCAATGTGTATCTCAGGCCGTGATTATCCTCTGGACAAAGAATCAGCTCCGTAGGACGCCGTTTAGGCCAAGTTTGCGCATTTCACCCATTTCCGTTGGTCCTACTGGAATTTCTCTTGTGCCAATGTGTTTCTCAGGCCGTGATTATCCTCTGGACAAAGAATCAGCTCCGTAGGACGCCGTTTAAGGCCAGTTTGCGCATTTCACCCATTTCCGTTGGTCCTACTGGAATTTCTCTTGTGCCAATGTGTTTCTCAGGCCGTGATTATCCTCTGGACAAAGAATCAGCTCCGTAGGACGCCGTTTAAGGCCAGTTTGCGCATTTCACCCATTTCCGTTGGTCCTACTGGAATTTCTCTTGTGCCAATGTGTTTCTCAGGCCGTGATTATCCTCTGGACAAAGAATCAGCTCCGTAGGACGCCGTTTAAGGCCAGTTTGCGCATTTCACCCATTTCAGTTGGTCCTACTGGAATTTCTCTTGTGCCAATGTGTATCTCAGGCCGTGATTATCCTCTGGACAAAGAATCAGCTCCGTAGGACGCCGTTTAAGCCAGTTTGCGCATTTCACCCATTTCCGTTGGTCCTACTGGAATTTCTCTTGTGCCAATGTGTTTCTCAGGCCGTGATTATCCTCTGGACAAAGAATCAGCTCCGTAGGACGCCGTTTAAGGCCAGTTTGCGCATTTCACCCATTTCCGTTGGTCCTACTGGAATTTCTCTTGTGCCAATGTGTTTCTCAGGCCGTGATTATCCTCTGGACAAAGAATCAGCTCCGTAGGACGCCGTTTAGGCCAGTTTGCGCATTTCACCCATTTCCGTTGGTCCTACTGGAATTTCTCTTGTGCCAATGTGTTTCTCAGGCCGTGATTATCCTCTGGACAAAGAATCAGCTCCGTAGGACGCCGTTTAAGGCCAGTTTGCGCATTTCACCCATTTCCGTTGGTCCTACTGGAATTTCTCTTGTGCCAATGTGTTTCTCAGGCCGTGATTATCCTCTGGACAAAGAATCAGCTCCGTAGGACGCCGTTTAAGCCAGTTTGCGCATTTCACCCATTTCCGTTGGTCCTACTGGAGATTTCTCTTGTGCCAATGTGTTTCTCAGGCCGTGATTATCCTCTGGACAAAGAATCAGCTCCGTAGGACGCCGTTTAAGCCCAGTTTGCGCATTTCACCCATTTCCGTTGGTCCTACTGGAATTTCTCTTGTGCCAATGTGTTTCTCAGGCCGTGATTATCCTCTGGACAAAGAATCAGCTCCGTAGGACGCCGTTTAAGGCCAGTTTGCGCATTTCACCCATTTCAGTTGGTCCTACTGGAATTTCTCTTGTGCCAATGTGTATCTCAGGCCGTGATTATCCTCTGGACAAAGAATCAGCTCCGTAGGACGCCGTTTAGGCCAAGTTTGCGCATTTCACCCATTTCCGTTGGTCCTACTGGAATTTCTCTTGTGCCAATGTGTTTCTCAGGCCGTGATTATCCTCTGGACAAAGAATCAGCTCCGTAGGACGCCGTTTAAGGCCAGTTTGCGCATTTCACCCATTTCCGTTGGTCCTACTGGAATTTCTCTTGTGCCAATGTGTTTCTCAGGCCGTGATTATCCTCTGGACAAAGAATCAGCTCCGTAGGACGCCGTTTAAGGCCAGTTTGCGCATTTCACCCATTTCCGTTGGTCCTACTGGAATTTCTCTTGTGCCAATGTGTTTCTCAGGCCGTGATTATCCTCTGGACAAAGAATCAGCTCCGTAGGACGCCGTTTAAGGCCAGTTTGCGCATTTCACCCATTTCCGTTGGTCCTACTGGAATTTCTCTTGTGCCAATGTGTTTCTCAGGCCGTGATTATCCTCTGGACAAAGAATCAGCTCCGTAGGACGCCGTTTAAGGCCAGTTTGCGCATTTCACCCATTTCAGTTGGTCCTACTGGAATTTCTCTTGTGCCAATGTGTTTCTCAGGCCGTGATTATCCTCTGGACAAAGAATCAGCTCCGTAGGACGCCGTTTAAGGCCAAGTTTGCGCATTTCACCCATTTCCGTTGGTCCTACTGGAATTTCTCTTGTGCCAATGTGTTTCTCAGGCCGTGATTATCCTCTGGACAAAGAATCAGCTCCGTAGGACGCCGTTTAAGGCCAGTTTGCGCATTTCACCCATTTCCGTTGGTCCTACTGGAATTTCTCTTGTGCCAATGTGTTTCTCAGGCCGTGATTATCCTCTGGACAAAGAATCAGCTCCTTAGGACGCCGTTTAAGGCCAGTTTGCGCATTTCACCCATTTCCGTTGGTCCTACTGGAATTTCTCTTGTGCCAATGTGTTTCTCAGGCCGTGATTATCCTCTGGACAAAGAATCAGCTCCGTAGGACGCCGTTTAAGGCCAGTTTGCGCATTTCACCCATTTCCGTTGGTCCTACTGGAATTTCTCTTGTGCCAATGTGTTTCTCAGGCCGTGATTATCCTCTGGACAAAGAATCAGCTCCGTAGGACGCCGTTTAAGGCCAGTTTGCGCATTTCACCCATTTCGTTGGTCCTACTGGAATTTCTCTTGTGCCAATGTGTTTCTCAGGCCGTGATTATCCTCTGGACAAAGAATCAGCTCCGTAGGACGCCGTTTAAGGCCAGTTTGCGCATTTCACCCATTTCCGTTGGTCCTACTGGAATTTCTCTTGTGCCAATGTGTTTCTCAGGCCGTGATTATCCTCTGGACAAAGAATCAGCTCCGTAGGACGCCGTTTAAGGCCAGTTTGCGCATTTCACCCATTTCCGTTGGTCCTACTGGAATTTCTCTTGTGCCAATGTGTTTCTCAGGCCGTGATTATCCTCTGGACAAAGAATCAGCTCCGTAGGACGCCGTTTAAGGCCAGTTTGCGCATTTCACCCATTTCCGTTGGTCCTACTGGAATTTCTCTTGTGCCAATGTGTTTCTCAGGCCGTGATTATCCTCTGGACAAAGAATCAGCTCCGTAGGACGCCGTTTAAGGCCAGTTTGCGCATTTCACCCATTTCCGTTGGTCCTACTGGAATTTCTCTTGTGCCAATGTGTTTCTCAGGCCGTGATTATCCTCTGGACAAAGAATCAGCTCCGTAGGACGCCGTTTAAGGCCAGTTTGCGCATTTCACCCATTTCCGTTGGTCCTACTGGAATTTCTCTTGTGCCAATGTGTTTCTCAGGCCGTGATTATCCTCTGGACAAAGAATCAGCTCCGTAGGACGCCGTTTAAGGCCAGTTTGCGCATTTCACCCATTTCCGTTGGTCCTACTGGAATTTCTCTTGTGCCAATGTGTTTCTCAGGCCGTGATTATCCTCTGGACAAAGAATCAGCTCCGTAGGACGCCGTTTAAGGCCAGTTTGCGCATTTCACCCATTTCCGTTGGTCCTACTGGAATTTCTCTTGTGCCAATGTGTTTCTCAGGCCGTGATTATCCTCTGGACAAAGAATCAGCTCCGTAGGACGCCGTTTAAGGCCAGTTTGCGCATTTCACCCATTTCCGTTGGTCCTACTGGAATTTCTCTTGTGCCAATGTGTTTCTCAGGCCGTGATTATCCTCTGGACAAAGAATCAGCTCCGTAGGACGCCGTTTAAGGCCAGTTTGCGCATTTCACCCATTTCCGTTGGTCCTACTGGAATTTCTCTTGTGCCAATGTGTTTCTCAGGCCGTGATTATCCTCTGGACAAAGAATCAGCTCCGTAGGACGCCGTTTAAGGCCAGTTTGCGCATTTCACCCATTTCCGTTGGTCCTACTGGAATTTCTCTTGTGCCAATGTGTTTCTCAGGCCGTGATTATCCTCTGGACAAAGAATCAGCTCCGTAGGACGCCGTTTAAGGCCAGTTTGCGCATTCCACCCATTTCCGTTGATCCTACTGGAATTTCTCTTGTGCCAATGTGTTTCTCAGCCGTGATTATCCTCTGGACAAAGAATCAGCTCCGTAGGACGCCGTTTGAGGCCAGTTTGCGCATTTCACCCATTTCAGTTGGTCCTACTGGAATTTCTCTTGTGCCAATGTGTTTCTCAGGCCGTGATTATCCTCTGGACAAAGAATCAGCTCCGTAGGACGCCGTTTAAGGCCAGTTTGCGCATTTCCACCCATTTCCGTTGATCCTACTGGAATTTCTCTTGTGCCAATGTGTTTCTCAGGCCGTGATTATCCTCTGGACAAAGAATCAGCTCCGTAGGACGCCGTTTAGGCCAGTTTGCGCATTTCACCCATTTCCGTTGGTCCTACTGGAATTTCTCTTGTGCCAATGTGTTTCTCAGGCCGTGATTATCCTCTGGACAAAGAATCAGCTCCGTAGGACGCCGTTTAGGCCAGTTTGCGCATTTCACCCATTTCCGTTGGTCCTACTGGAATTTCTCTTGTGCCAATGTGTTTCTCAGGCCGTGATTATCCTCTGGACAAAGAATCAGCTCCGTAGGACGCCGTTTAAGGCCAGTTTGCGCATTTCACCCATTCCGTTGGTCCTACTGGAATTGAATTTCTCTTGTGCCAATGTGTTTCTCAGGCCGTGATTATCCTCTGGACAAAGAATCAGCTCCGTAGGACGCCGTTTAAGGCCAGTTTGCGCATTTCACCCATTTCCGTTGGTCCTACTGGAATTTCTCTTGTGCCAATGTGTTTCTCAGGCCGTGATTATCCTCTGGACAAAGAATCAGCTCCGTAGGACGCCGTTTAAGGCCAGTTTGCGCATTTCACCCATTTCCGTTGGTCCTACTGGAATTTCTCTTGTGCCAATGTGTTTCTTAGGCCGTGATTTTCCTCTGGACAAAGAATCAGCTCCGTAGGACGCCGTTTAAGGCCAGTTTGCGCATTTCACCCATTTCCGTTGGTCCTACTGGAATTTCTCTTGTTCCAATGTGTTTCTCAGGCCGTGATTATCCTCTGGACAAAGAATCAGCTCCGTAGGACGCCGTTTAAGGCCAGTTTGCGCATTTCACCCATTTCCGTTGGTCCTACTGGATTTTCTCTTGTGCCAATGTGTTTCTTAGGCCGTGATTATCCTCTGGACAAAGAATCAGCTCCGTAGGACGCCGTTTAAGGCCAGTTTGCGCATTTCACCCATTTCCGTTGGTCCTACTGGAATTTCTCTTGTGCCAATGTGTTTCTCAGGCCGTGATTATCCTCTGGACAAAGAATCAGCTCTGTAGGACGCCGTTTAAGGCCAGTTTGCGCATTTCACCCATTTCCGCTAGTCCTACTGGAATTTCTCTTGTGCCAATGTGTATCTCAGGCCGTGATTATCCTCTGGACAAAGAATCAGCTCCGTAGGACGCCGTTTAAGGCCAGTTTGCGCATTTCACCCATTTCCGTTGGTCCTACTGGAATTTCTCTTGTGCCAATGTGTTTCTCAGGCCGTGACTATCCTCTGGACAAAGAATCAGCTCCGTAGGACGCCGTTTAAGGCCAGTTTGCGCATTTCACCCATTTCCGTTGGTCCTACTGGAATTTCTCTTGTGCCAATGTGTTTCTCAGGCCGTGATTTTCCTCTGGACAAAGAATCAGCTCCGTAGGACGCCGTTTAAGGCCAGTTTGCGCATTTCACCCATTTCCGTTGGTCCTACTGGAATTTCTCTTGTGCCAATGTGTATCTCAGGCCGTGATTATCCTCTGGACAAAGAATCAGCTCCGTAGGACGCCGTTTAAGGCCAGTTTGCGCATTTCACCCATTTCCGTTGGTCCTACTGGAATTTCTCTTGTTCCAATGTGTTTCTCAGGCCGTGATTATCCTCTGGACAAAGAATCAGCTCCGTAGGACGCCGTTTAAGGCCAGTTTGCGCATTTCACCCATTTCCGTTGGTCCTACTGGAATTTCTCTTGTGCCAATGTGTTTCTCAGGCCGTGATTATCCTCTGGACAAAGAATCAGCTCCGTAGGACGCCGTTTAAGGCCAGTTTGCGCATTTCACCCATTTCCGTTGGTCCTACTGGAATTTCTCTTGTGCCAATGTGTATCTCAGGCCGTGATTATCCTCTGGACAAAGAATCAGCTCCGTAGGACGCCGTTTAAGGCCAGTTTGCGCATTTCACCCATTTCCGTTGGTCCTACTGGAATTTCTCTTGTGCCAATGTGTTTCTTAGGCCGTGATTTTCCTCTGGACAAAGAATCAGCTCCGTAGGACGCCGTTTGAGGCCAGTTTGCGCATTTCACCCATTTCCGTTGGTCCTACTGGAATTTCTCTTGTTCCAATGTGTTTCTCAGGCCGTGATTATCCTCTGGACAAAGAATCAGCTCCGTAGGACGCCGTTTAAGGCCAGTTTGCATATTTCACCCATTTCCGTTGGTCCTACTGGAATTTCTCTTGTGCCAATGTGTTTCTTAGGCCGTGATTATCCTCTGGACAAAGAATCAGCTCCGTAGGACGCCGTTTAAGGCCAGTTTGCGCATTTCACCCATTTCCGTTGGTCCTACTGGAATTTCTCTTGTGCCAATGTGTTTCTCAGGCCGTGATTATCCTCTGGACAAAGAATCAGCTCTGTAGGACGCCGTTTAAGCCCAGTTTGCATATTTCACCCATTTCCGTTGGTCCTACTGGAATTTCTCTTGTGCCAATGTGTTTCTCAGGCCGTGATTTTCCTCTGGACAAAGAATCAGCTCCGTAGGACGCCGTTTAAGGCCAGTTTGCGCATTTCACCCATTTCCGTTGGTCCTACTGGAATTTCTCTTGTTCCAATGTGTTTCTCAGGCCGTGATTATCCTCTGGACAAAGAATCAGCTCCGTAGGACGCCGTTTAAGGCCAGTTTGCGCATTTCACCCATTTCCGTTGGTCCTACTGGAATTTCTCTTGTGCCAATGTGTTTCTCAGGCCGTGATTATCCTCTGGACAAAGAATCAGCTCCGTAGGACGCCGTTTAAGGCCAGTTCGCGCATTTCACCCATTTCCGTTGGTCCTACTGGAATTTCTCTTGTGCCAATGTGTTTCTCAGGCCGTGATTATCCTCTGGACAAAGAATCAGCTCCGTAGGACGCCGTTTAAGGCCAGTTCGCGCATTTCACCCATTTCCGTTGGTCCTACTGGAATTTCTCTTGTGCCAATGTGTTTCTCAGGCCGTGATTATCCTCTGGACAAAGAATCAGCTCCGTAGGACGCCGTTTAAGGCCAGTTTGCGCATTTCACCCATTTCCGTTGGTCCTACTGGAATTTCTCTTGTGCCAATGTGTTTCTCAGGCCGTGATTATCCTCTGGACAAAGACTCAGCTCCGTAGGACGCCGTTTAAGGCCAGTTTGCGCATTTCACCCATTTCCGCTAGTCCTACTGGAATTTCTCTTGTGCCAATGTGTTTCTCAGGCCGTGATTATCCTCTGGACAAAGAATCAGCTCCGTAGGACGCCGTTTAAGGCCAGTTTGCGCATTTCACCCATTTCCGTTGGTCCTACTGGAATTTCTCTTGTGCCAATGTGTTTCTCAGGCCGTGATTATCCTTTGGACAAAGAATCAGCTCCGTAGGACGCCGTTTAAGGCCAGTTTGCGCATTTCACCCATTTCCGTTGGTCCTACTGGAATTTCTCTTGTGCCAATGTGTTTCTCAGGCCGTGATTTTCCTCTGGACAAAGAATCAGCTCTGTAGGACGCCGTTTAAGCCCAGTTTGCATATTTCACCCATTTCCGTTGGTCCTACTGGAATTTCTCTTGTGCCAATGTGTTTCTCAGGCCGTGATTTTCCTCTGGACAAAGAATCAGCTCCGTAGGACGCCGTTTAAGGCCAGTTTGCGCATTTCACCCATTTCCGTTGGTCCTACTGGAATTTCTCTTGTTCCAATGTGTTTCTCAGGCCGTGATTATCCTCTGGACAAAGAATCAGCTCCGTAGGACGCCGTTTAAGGCCAGTTTGCGCATTTCACCCATTTCCGTTGGTCCTACTGGAATTTCTCTTGTGCCAATGTGTTTCTCAGGCCGTGATTATCCTCTGGACAAAGAATCAGCTCCGTAGGACGCCGTTTAAGGCCAGTTCGCGCATTTCACCCATTTCCGTTGGTCCTACTGGAATTTCTCTTGTGCCAATGTGTTTCTCAGGCCGTGATTATCCTCTGGACAAAGAATCAGCTCCGTAGGACGCCGTTTAAGGCCAGTTCGCGCATTTCACCCATTTCCGTTGGTCCTACTGGAATTTCTCTTGTGCCAATGTGTTTCTCAGGCCGTGATTATCCTCTGGACAAAGAATCAGCTCCGTAGGACGCCGTTTAAGGCCAGTTTGCGCATTTCACCCATTTCCGTTGGTCCTACTGGAATTTCTCTTGTGCCAATGTGTTTCTCAGGCCGTGATTATCCTCTGGACAAAGACTCAGCTCCGTAGGACGCCGTTTAAGGCCAGTTTGCGCATTTCACCCATTTCCGCTAGTCCTACTGGAATTTCTCTTGTGCCAATGTGTTTCTCAGGCCGTGATTATCCTCTGGACAAAGAATCAGCTCCGTAGGACGCCGTTTAAGGCCAGTTTGCGCATTTCACCCATTTCCGTTGGTCCTACTGGAATTTCTCTTGTGCCAATGTGTTTCTCAGGCCGTGATTATCCTTTGGACAAAGAATCAGCTCCGTAGGACGCCGTTTAAGGCCAGTTTGCGCATTTCACCCATTTCCGTTGGTCCTACTGGAATTTCTCTTGTGCCAATGTGTTTCTCAGGCCGTGATTTTCCTCTGGACAAAGAATCAGCTCCGTAGGACGCCGTTTGAGGCCAGTTTGCGCATTTCACCCATTTCCGTTGGTCCTACTGGAATTTCTCTTGTGCCAATGTGTTTCTCAGGCCGTGATTATCCTCTGGACAAAGAATCAGCTCCGTAGGACGCCGTTTAAGGCCAGTTTGCATATTTCACCCATTTCCGTTGGTCCTACTGGATTTTCTCTTGTGCCAATGTGTTTCTCAGGCCGTGATTATCCTCTGGACAAAGAATCAGCTCCGTAGGACGCCGTTTAAGGCCAGTTCGCGCATTTCACCCATTTCCGTTGGTCCTACTGGAATTTCTCTTGTGCCAATGTGTTTCTCAGGCCGTGATTATCCTCTGGACAAAGAATCAGCTCCGTAGGACGCCGTTTAAGGCCAGTTTGCGCATTTCACCCATTTCCGTTGGTCCTACTGGAATTTCTCTTGTGCCAATGTGTTTCTCAGGCCGTAATTATCCTCTGGACAAAGAATCAGCTCCGTAGGACGCCGTTTAAGGCCAGTTTGCGCATTTCACCCATTTCCGTTGGTCCTACTGGAATTTCTCTTGTGCCAATGTGTATCTCAGGCCGTGACTATCCTCTGGACAAAGAATCAGCTCCGTAGGACGCCGTTTAAGGCCAGTTTGCGCATTTCACCCATTTCCGTTGGTCCTACTGGAATTTCTCTTGTGCCAATGTGTTTCTCAGGCCGTGATTATCCTCTGGACAAAGAATCAGCTCCGTAGGACGCCGTTTAAGGCCAGTTTGCGCATTTCACCCATTTCCGTTGGTTCTACTGGAATTTCTCTTGTGCCAATGTGTTTCTTAGGCCGTGATTTTCCTCTGGACAAAGAATCAGCTCCGTAGGACGCCGTTTGAGGCCAGTTTGCGCATTTCACCCATTTCCGTTGGTCCTACTGGAATTTCTCTTGTTCCAATGTGTTTCTCAGGCCGTGATTATCCTCTGGACAAAGAATCAGCTCCGTAGGACGCCGTTTAAGGCCAGTTTGCATATTTCACCCATTTCCGTTGGTCCTACTGGAATTTCTCTTGTGCCAATGTGTTTCTTAGGCCGTGATTATCCTCTGGACAAAGAATCAGCTCCGTAGGACGCCGTTTAAGGCCAGTTTGCGCATTTCACCCATTTCCGTTGGTCCTACTGGAATTTCTCTTGTGCCAATGTGTTTCTCAGGCCGTGATTATCCTCTGGACAAAGAATCAGCTCCGTAGGACGCCGTTTAAGCCAAGTTTGCGCATTTCACCCATTTCCGCTAGTCCTACTGGAATTTCTCTTGTGCCAATGTGTTTCTCAGGCCGTGATTATCCTCTGGACAAAGAATCAGCTCCGTAGGACCCCGTTTAAGCCAAGTTTGCGCATTTCACCCATTTCCGCTAGTCCTACTGGAATTTCTCTTGTGCCAATGTGTTTCTCAGGCCGTGATTATCCTCTGGACAAAGAATCAGCTCCGTAGGACGCCGTTTAAGGCCAGTTTGCGCATTTCACCCATTTCCGTTGGTCCTACTGGAATTTCTCTTGTGCCAATGTGTTTCTTAGGCCGTGATTATCCTCTGGACAAAGAATCAGCTCCGTAGGACGCCGTTTAAGGCCAGTTTGCGCATTTCACCCATTTCCGTTGGTCCTACCGGAATTTCTCTTGTGCCAATGTGTTTCTCAGGCCGTGATTATCCTCTGGACAAAGAATCAGCTCCGTAGGACGCCGTTTAAGCCAAGTTTGCGCATTTCACCCATTTCCGCTAGTCCTACTGGAATTTCTCTTGTGCCAATGTGTTTCTCAGGCCGTGATTATCCTCTGGACAAAGAATCAGCTCCGTAGGACGCCGTTTAAGCCCAGTTTGCATATTTCACCCATTTCCGTTGGTCCTACTGGAATTTCTCTTGTGCCAATGTGTTTCTTAGGCCGTGATTTTCCTCTGGACAAAGAATCAGCTCCGTAGGACGCCGTTTAAGGCCAGTTTGCGCATTTCACCCATTTCCGTTGGTCCTACTGGAATTTCTCTTGTGCCAATGTGTTTCTCAGGCCGTGATTATCCTCTGGACAAAGAATCAGCTCCGTAGGACGCCGTTTAAGGCCAGTTTGCGCATTTCACCCATTTCCGTTGGTCCTACTGGAATTTCTCTTGTTCCAATGTGTTTCTCAGGCCGTGATTATCCTCTGGACAAAGAATCAGCTCCGTAGGACGCCGTTTAAGGCCAGTTTGCGCATTTCACCCATTTCCGTTGGTCCTACTGGAATTTCTCTTGTGCCAATGTGTTTCTCAGGCCGTGATTATCCTCTGGACAAAGAATCAGCTCCGTAGGACGCCGTTTAAGGCCAGTTTGCGCATTTCACCCATTTCCGTTGGTCCTACTGGATTTTCTCTTGTGCCAATGTGTTTCTCAGGCCGTGATTTTCCTCTGGACAAAGAATCAGCTCCGTAGGACGCCGTTTAAGGCCAGTTTGCGCATTTCACCCATTTCCGTTGGTCCTACTGGATTTTCTCTTGTGCCAATGTGTTTCTCAGGCCGTGATTATCCTCTGGACAAAGAATCAGCTCCGTAGGACGCCGTTTAAGGCCAGTTTGCGCATTTCACCCATTTCCGTTGGTCCTACTGGAATTTCTCTTGTGCCAATGTGTTTCTCAGGCCGTGATTATCCTCTGGACAAAGAATCAGCTCCGTAGGACGCCGTTTAAGGCCAGTTTGCGCATTTCACCCATTTCCGTTGGTCCTACTGGAATTTCTCTTGTGCCAATGTGTATCTCAGGCCGTGATTATCCTCTGGACAAAGAATCAGCTCCGTAGGACGCCGTTTAAGGCCAGTTTGCGCATTTCACCCATTTCCGTTGGTCCTACTGGAATTTCTCTTGTGCCAATGTGTTTCTCAGGCCGTGATTATCCTCTGGACAAAGAATCAGCTCCGTAGGACGCCGTTTAAGGCCAGTTTACGCATTCCACCCATTTCCGCTTGTCCTACTGGAATTTCTCTTGTGCCAATGTGTTTCTCAGGCCGTGATTATCCTCTGGACAAAGAATCAGCTCCGTAGGACGCCGTTTAAGGCCAGTTTGCGCATTTCACCCATTTCCGTTGGTCCTACTGGAGTTTCTCTTGTGCCAATGTGTTTCTCAGGCCGTGATTATCCTCTGGACAAAGAATCAGCTCCGTAGGACGCCGTTTAAGGCCAGTTTGCGAATTTCACCCATTTTCGCTAGTCCTAGTGGAATTTCTCTTGTGCCAATGTGTTTCTCAGGCCGTGATTTTCCTCTGGACAAAGAATCAGCTCCGTAGGACGCCGTTTAAGGCCAGTTTGCGCATTTCACCCATTTCCGTTGGTCCTACTGGAATTTCTCTTGTGCCAATGTGTTTCTCAGGCCGTGATTATCCTCTGGACAAAGAATCAGCTCCGTAGGACGCCGTTTAAGGCCAGTTTGCGCATTTCACCCATTTCCGTTGGTCCTACTGGATTTTCTCTTGTGCCAATGTGTATCTCAGGCCGTGATTATCCTCTGGACAAAGAATCAGCTCCGTAGGACGCCGTTTAAGGCCAGTTTGCGCATTTCACCCATTTCCGTTGGTCCTACTGGAATTTCTCTTGTGCCAATGTGTTTCTCAGGCCGTGATTATCCTCTGGACAAAGAATCAGCTCCGTAGGACGCCGTTTAAGGCCAGTTTGCGCATTTCACCCATTTCCGTTGGTCCTACTGGAATTTCTCTTGTTCCAATGTGTTTCTCAGGCCGTGATTATCCTCTGGACAAAGAATCAGCTCCGTAGGACGCCGTTTAAGGCCAGTTTGCGCATTTCACCCATTTCCGTTGGTCCTACTGGAATTTCTCTTCTGCCAATGTGTTTCTCAGGCCGTGATTATCCTCTGGACAAAGAATCAGCTCCGTAGGACGCCGTTTAAGGCCAGTTTGCGCATTTCACCCATTTCCGTTGGTCCTACTGGATTTTCTCTTGTGCCAATGTGTTTCTCAGGCGGTGATTTTCCTCTGGACAAAGAATCAGCTCCGTAGGACGCCGTTTAAGGCCAGTTTGCGCATTTCACCCATTTCCGTTGGTCCTACTGGAATTTCTCTTGTGCCAATGTGTTTCTCAGGCCGTGATTATCCTCTGGACAAAGAATCAGCTCCGTAGGACGCCGTTTAAGGCCAGTTTGCGCATTTCACCCATTTCCGTTGGTCCTACTGGAATTTCTCTTGTGCCAATGTGTTTCTCAGGCCGTGATTATCCTCTGGACAAAGAATCAGCTCCGTAGGACGCCGTTTAAGGCCAGTTTGCGCATTTCACCCATTTCCGTTGGTCCTACTGGAATTTCTCTTGTGCCAATGTGTATCTCAGGCCGTGATTATCCTCTGGACAAAGAATCAGCTCCGTAGGACGCCGTTTAAGGCCAGTTTGCGCATTTCACCCATTTCCGTTGGTCCTACTGGAATTTCTCTTGTGCCAATGTGTTTCTCAGGCCGTGATTATCCTCTGGACAAAGAATCAGCTCCGTAGGACGCCGTTTAAGGCCAGTTTACGCATTCCACCCATTTCCGCTTGTCCTACTGGAATTTCTCTTGTGCCAATGTGTTTCTCAGGCCGTGATTATCCTCTGGACAAAGAATCAGCTCCGTAGGACGCCGTTTAAGGCCAGTTTGCGCATTTCACCCATTTCCGTTGGTCCTACTGGAGTTTCTCTTGTGCCAATGTGTTTCTCAGGCCGTGATTATCCTCTGGACAAAGAATCAGCTCCGTAGGACGCCGTTTAAGGCCAGTTTGCGAATTTCACCCATTTTCGCTAGTCCTAGTGGAATTTCTCTTGTGCCAATGTGTTTCTCAGGCCGTGATTTTCCTCTGGACAAAGAATCAGCTCCGTAGGACGCCGTTTAAGGCCAGTTTACGCATTTCACCCATTTCCGTTGGTCCTACTGGAATTTCTCTTGTGCCAATGTGTTTCTCAGGCCGTGATTATCCTCTGGACAAAGAATCAGCTCCGTAGGACGCCGTTTAAGGCCAGTTTGCGCATTTCACCCATTTCCGTTGGTCCTACTGGATTTTCTCTTGTGCCAATGTGTATCTCAGGCCGTGATTATCCTCTGGACAAAGAATCAGCTCCGTAGGACGCCGTTTAAGGCCGGTTTGCGCATTTCACCCATTTCCGTTGGTCCTATTGGAATTTCTCTTGTGCCAATGTGTTTCTCAGGCCGTGATTATCCTCTGGACAAAGAATCAGCTCCGTAGGACGCCGTTTAAGGCCAGTTTGCGCATTTCACCCATTTCCGTTGGTCCTACTGGAATTTCTCTTGTGCCAATGTGTTTCTCAGGCCGTGATTTTCCTCTGGACAAAGAATCAGCTCCGTAGGACGCCGTTTAAGGCCAGTTTGCGCATTTCACCCATTTCCGTTGGTCCTACTGGAATTTCTCTTGTGCCAATGTGTTTCTCAGGCCGTGATTATCCTCTGGACAAAGAATCAGCTCCGTAGGACGCCGTTTAAGGCCAGTTTGCGCATTTCACCCATTTCCGTTGGTCCTACTGGAATTTCTGTTGTGCCAATGTGTTTCTCAGGCCGTGATTATCCTCTGGACAAAGAATCAGCTCCGTAGGACGCCGTTTAAGGCCAGTTTGCGCATTTCACCCATTTCCGTTGGTCCTACTGGAATTTCTCTTGTGCCAATGTGTTTCTCAGGCCGTGATTATCCTCTGGACAAAGAATCAGCTCCGTAGGACGCCGTTTAAGGCCAGTTTGCGCATTTCACCCATTTCCGTTGGTCCTACTGGAATTTCTCTTGTGCCAATGTGTTTCTCAGGCCGTGATTATCCTCTGGACAAAGAATCAGCTCCGTAGGACGCCGTTTAAGGCCAGTTTGCGCATTTCACCCATTTCCGTTGGTCCTACTGGATTTTCTCTTGTGCCAATGTGTTTCTCAGGCGGTGATTATCCTCTGGACAAAGAATCAGCTCCGTAGGACGCCGTTTAAGGCCAGTTTGCGCATTTCACCCATTTCCGTTGGTCCTACTGGATTTTCTCTTGTGCCAATGTGTTTCTCAGGCCGTGATTTTCCTCTGGACAAAGAATCAGCTCCGTAGGACGCCGTTTAAGGCCAGTTTGCGCATTTCACCCATTTCCGTTGGTCCTACTGGAATTTCTCTTGTGCCAATATGTATCTCAGGCCGTGATTATCCTCTGGACAAAGAATCAGCTCCGTAGGACGCCGTTTAAGGCCAGTTTGCGCATTTCACCCATTTCCGCTAGTCCTACTGGAATTTCTCTTGTGCCAATGTGTTTCTCAGGCCGTGATTATCCTCTGGACAAAGAATCAGCTCCGTAGGACGCCGTTTAAGGCCAGTTTGCGCATTTCACCCATTTCCGTTGGTCCTACTGGAATTTCTCTTGTGCCAATGTGTTTCTCAGGCCGTGATTATCCTCTGGACAAAGAATCAGCTCCGTAGGACGCCGTTTAAGGCCAGTTTGCGCATTTCACCCATTTCCGTTGGTCCTTCTAGAATTTCTCTTGTGCCAATGTGTTTCTTAGGCCGTGATTTTCCTCTGGACAAAGAATCAGCTCCGTAGGACGCCGTTTAAGGCCAGTTTGCGCATTTCACCCATTTCCGTTGGTCCTACTGGATTTTCTCTTGTGCCAATGTGTTTCTCAGGCGGTGATTATCCTCTGGACAAAGAATCAGCTCCGTAGGACGCCGTTTAAGGCCAGTTTGCGCATTTCACCCATTTCCGTTGGTCCTACTGGATTTTCTCTTGTGCCAATGTGTTTCTCAGGCCGTGATTTTCCTCTGGACAAAGATTCAGCTCCGTAGGACGCCGTTTAAGGCCAGTTTGCGCATTTCACCCATTTCCGTTGGTCCTACTGGATTTTCTCTTGTGCCAATGTGTTTCTCAGGCCGTGATTATCCTCTGGACAAAGAATCAGCTCCGTAGGACGCCGTTTAAGGCCAGTTTGCGCATTTCACCCATTTCCGTTGGTCCTACTGGAATTTCTCTTGTGCCAATGTGTTTCTCAGGCCGTGATTATCCTCTGGACAAAGAATCAGCTCCGTAGGACGCCGTTTAAGGCCAGTTTGCATATTTCACCCACTTCAGTTGGTCCTACTGGAATTTCTCTTGTGCCAATGTGTTTCTCAGGCCGTGATTTTCCTCTGGACAAAGAATCAGCTCCGTAGGACGCCGTTTAAGGCCAGTTTGCGCATTTCACCCATTTCCGTTGGTCCTACCGGAATTTCTCTTATTCCAATATGTATCTCAGGCCGTGATTTTCCTCTGGACAAAGAATCAGCTCCGTAGGACGCCGTTTAAGGCCAGTTTGCGCATTTCACCCATTTCCGTTGGTCCTACTGGAATTTCTCTTGTGCCAATGTGTTTCTCAGGCCGTGATTATCCTCTGGACAAAGAATCAGCTCCGTAGGACGCCGTTTAAGGCCAGTTTGCGCATTTCACCCATTTCCGTTGGTCCTTCTGGAATTTCTCTTGTGCCAATGTGTTTCTTAGGCCGTGATTATCCTCTGGACAAAGAATCAGCTCCGTAGGACGCCGTTTAAGCCCAGTTTGCGCATTTCACCCATTTCCGTTGGTCCTACTGGATTTTCTCTTGTGCCAATGTGTTTCTCAGGCCGTGATTATCCTCTGGACAAAGAATCAGCTCCGTAGGACGCCGTTTAAGGCCAGTTTGCGCATTTCACTCATTTCCGTTGGTCCTACTGGAATTTCTCTTGTGCCAATGTGTTTCTCAGGCCGTGATTATCCTCTGGACAAAGAATCAGCTCCGTAGGACGCCGTTTAAGGCCAGTTTGCGCATTTCACCCATTTCCGTTGGTCCTACTGGAATTTCTCTTGTGCCAATGTGTTTCTCAGGCCGTGATTATCCTCTGGACAAAGAATCAGCTCCGTAGGACGCCGTTTAAGGCCAGTTTGCGCATTTCACCCATTTCCGTTGGTCCTACTGGAATTTCTCTTGTGCCAATGTGTATCTCAGGCCGTGATTATCCTCTGGACAAAGAATCAGCTCCGTAGGACGCCGTTTAAGCCCAGTTTGCGCATTTCACCCATTTCCGTTGGTCCTCCTGGAATTTCTCTTGTGCCAATGTGTTTCTCAGGCCGTGATTATCCTCTGGACAAAGAATCAGCTCCGTAGGACGCCGTTTAAGGCCAGTTTGCGCATTTCACCCATTTCCGTTGGTCCTACTGGAATTTCTCTTGTTCCAATGTGTTTCTCAGGCCGTGATTATCCTCTGGACAAAGAATCAGCTCCGTAGGACGCCGTTTAAGGCCAGTTTGCGCATTTCACCTATTTCCGTTGGTTCTACTGGAATTTCTCTTGTGCCAATGTGTTTCTCAGGCCGTGATTATCCTCTGGACAAAGAATCAGCTCCGTAGGACGCCGTTTAAGGCCAGTTTGCGAATTTCACCCATTTTCGCTAGTCCTAGTGGAATTTCTCTTGTGCCAATGTGTTTCTCAGGCCGTGATTATCCTCTGGACAAAGAATCAGCTCCGTAGGACGCCGTTTAAGGCCAGTTTGCGCATTTCACCCATTTCCGTTGGTCCTACTGGAATTTCTCTTGTGCCAATGTGTTTCTCAGGCCGTGATTATCCTCTGGACAAAGAATCAGCTCCGTAGGACGCCGTTTAAGGCCAGTTTGCATATTTCACCCATTTCCGTTGGTCCTACTGGAATTTCTCTTGTGCCAATGTGTTTCTCAGGCCGTGATTTTCCTCTGGACAAAGAATCAGCTCCGTAGGACGCCGTTTAAGGCCAGTTTGCGCATTTCACCCATTTCCGTTGGTCCTACTGGAATTTCTCTTGTGCCAATGTGTTTCTCAGGCCGTGATTTTCCTCTGGACAAAGAATCAGCTCCGTAGGACGCCGTTTAAGGCCAGTTTGCGCATTTCACCCATTTCCGTTGGTCCTACTGGAATTTCTCTTGTGCCAATGTGTTTCTCAGGCCGTGATTATCCTCTGGACAAAGAATCAGCTCCGTAGGACGCCGTTTAAGGCCAGTTTGCGCATTTCACCCATTTCCGTTGGTCCTCCTGGAATTTCTCTTGTGCCAATGTGTTTCTCAGGCCGTGATTTTCCTCTGGACAAAGAATCAGCTCCGTAGGACGCCGTTTAAGGCCAGTTTACGCATTTCACCCATTTCCGCTTGTCCTACCGGAATTTCTCTTGTGCCAATGTGTTTCTCAGGCCGTGATTATCCTCTGGACAAAGAATCAGCTCCGTAGGACGCCGTTTAAGGCCAGTTTGCGCATTTCACCCATTTCCGTTGGTCCTACTGGAGTTTCTCTTGTGCCAATGTGTTTCTCAGGCCGTGATTATCCTCTGGACAAAGAATCAGCTCCGTAGGACGCCGTTTAAGGCCAGTTTGCGAATTTCACCCATTTTCGCTAGTCCTACTGGAATTTCTCTTGTGCCAATGTGTTTCTCAGGCCGTGATTATCCTCTGGACAAAGAATCAGCTCCGTAGGACGCCGTTTAAGGCCAGTTTGCGCATTTCACCCATTTCCGTTGGTCCTACTGGAATTTCTCTTGTTCCAATGTGTTTCTCAGGCCGTGATTATCCTCTGGACAAAGAATCAGCTCCGTAGGACGCCGTTTAAGGCCAGTTTGCATATTTCACCCATTTCCGTTGGTCCTACTGGAATTTCTCTTGTGCCAATGTGTTTCTCAGGCCGTGATTTTCCTCTGGACAAAGAATCAGCTCCGTAGGACGCCGTTTAAGGCCAGTTTGCGCATTTCACCCATTTCCGTTGGTCCTACTGGAATTTCTCTTGTGCCAATGTGTATCTCAGGCCGTGATTATCCTCTGGACAAAGAATCAGCTCCGTAGGACGCCGTTTAAGGCCAGTTTGCGCATTCCACCCATTTCCGTTGGTCCTACTGGAATTTCTCTTGTGCCAATGTGTTTCTCAGGCCGTGATTATCCTCTGGACAAAGAATCAGCTCCGTAGGACGCCGTTTAAGGCCAGTTTGCATATTTCACCCATTTCCGTTGGTCCTACTGGAATTTCTCTTGTGCCAATGTGTTTCTTAGGCCGTGATTATCCTCTGGACAAAGAATCAGCTCCGTAGGACGCCGTTTAAGGCCAGTTTGCGCATTTCACCCATTTCCGTTGGTCCTACTGGAATTTCTCTTGTGCCAGTGTGTTTCTTAGGACGTGATTTTCCTCTGGACAAAGAATCAGCTCCGTAGGACGCCGTTTAAGGCCAGTTTGCGCATTTCACCCATTTCCGTTGGTCCTACTGGAATTTCTCTTGTGCCAATGTGTTTCTCAGGCCGTGATTATCCTCTGGACAAAGAATCAGCTCCGTAGGACGCCGTTTAAGGCCAGTTTGCGCATTTCACCCATTTCCGTTGGTCCTACTGGAATTTCTCTTGTGCCAATGTGTTTCTCAGGCCGTGATTATCCTCTGGACAAAGAATCAGCTCCGTAGGACGCCGTTTAAGGCCAGTTTGCGCATTTCACCCATTTCCGTTGGTCCTACTGGATTTTCTCTTGTGCCAATGTGTTTCTCAGGCCGTGATTATCCTCTGGACAAAGAATCAGCTCCGTAGGACGCCGTTTAAGGCCAGTTTACGCATTTCACCCATTTCCGCTTGTCCTACTGGAATTTCTCTTGTGCCAATGTGTTTCTCAGGCCGTGATTATCCTCTGGACAAAGAATCAGCTCCGTAGGACGCCGTTTAAGGCCAGTTTGCGCATTTCACCCATTTCCGTTGGTCCTACTGGAATTTCTCTTGTGCCAATGTGTTTCTCAGGCCGTGATTATCCTCTGGACAAAGAATCAGCTCCGTAGGACGCCGTTTAAGGCCAGTTTGCGAATTTCACCCATTTTCGCTAGTCCTAGTGGAATTTCTCTTGTGCCAATGTGTTTCTCAGGCCGTGATTATCCTCTGGACAAAGAATCAGCTCCGTAGGACGCCGTTTAAGGCCAGTTTGCGCATTTCACCCATTTCCGTTGGTCCTACTGGAATTTCTCTTGTTCCAATGTGTTTCTCAGGCCGTGATTATCCTCTGGACAAAGAATCAGCTCCGTAGGACGCCGTTTAAGGCCAGTTTGCGCATTTCACCCATTTCCGTTGGTCCTACTGGAATTTCTCTTGTGCCAATGTGTTTCTCAGGCCGTGATTTTCCTCTGGACAAAGAATCAGCTCCGTAGGACGCCGTTTAAGGCCAGTTTGCGCATTTCACCCATTTCCGTTGGTCCTACTGGAATTTCTCTTGTGCCAATATGTATCTCAGGCCGTGATTATCCTCTGGACAAAGAATCAGCTCCGTAGGACGCCGTTTAAGGCCAGTTTACGCATTTCACCCATTTCCGTTGGTCCTACTGGAATTTCTCTTGTGTCAATGTGTTTCTCAGGCCGTGATTATCCTCTGGACAAAGAATCAGCTCCGTAGGACGCCGTTTAAGGCCAGTTTGCGAATTTCACCCATTTTCGCTAGTCCTAGTGGAATTTCTCTTGTGCCAATGTGTTTCTCAGGCCGTGATTATCCTCTGGACAAAGAATCAGCTCCGTAGGACGCCGTTTAAGGCCAGTTTGCGCATTTCACCCATTTCCGTTGGTCCTACTGGAATTTCTCTTGTTCTAATGTGTTTCTCAGGCCGTGATTATCCTCTGGACAAAGAATCAGCTCCGTAGGACGCCGTTTAAGGCCAGTTTGCGCATTTCACCCATTTCCGTTGGTCCTACTGGAATTTCTCTTGTGCCAATGTGTTTCTCAGGCCGTGATTTTCCTCTGGACAAAGAATCAGCTCCGTAGGACGCCGTTTAAGGCCAGTTTGCGCATTCCACCCATTTCCGTTGGTCCTACTGGAATTTCTCTTGTGCCAATGTGTTTCTCAGGCCGTGATTATCCTCTGGACAAAGAATCAGCTCCGTAGGACGCCGTTTAAGGCCAGTTTGCATATTTCACCCATTTCCGTTGGTCCTACTGGAATTTCTCTTGTGCCAGTGTGTTTCTTAGGCCGTGATTATCCTCTGGACAAAGAATCAGCTCCGTAGGACGCCGTTTAAGGCCAGTTTGCGCATTTCACCCATTTCCGTTGGTCCTACTGGAATTTCTCTTGTTCCAATGTGTTTCTCAGGCCGTGATTATCCTCTGGACAAAGAATCAGCTCCGTAGGACGCCGTTTAAGGCCAGTTTGCGCATTTCACCCATTTCCGTTGGTCCTACTGGAATTTCTCTTGTGCCAATGTGTTTCTCAGGCCGTGATTATCCTCTGGACAAAGAATCAGCTCCGTAGGACGCCGTTTAAGGCCAGTTTGCGCATTTCACCCATTTCCGTTGGTCCTACTGGATTTTCTCTTGTGCCAATGTGTTTCTCAGGCCGTGATTATCCTCTGGACAAAGAATCAGCTCCGTAGGACGCCGTTTAAGGCCAGTTTGCGCATTTCACCCATTTCCGTTGGTCCTACTGGAATTTCTCTTGTGCCAATGTGTTTCTCAGGCCGTGATTATCCTCTGGACAAAGAATCAGCTCCGTAGGACGCCGTTTAAGGCCAGTTTGCGCATTTCACCCATTTCCGTTGGTCCTACTGGAATTTCTCTTGTGCCAATGTGTTTCTTAGGCCGTGATTATCCTCTGGACAAAGAATCAGCTCCGTAGGACGCCGTTTAAGGCCAGTTTGCGCATTTCACCCATTTCCGTTGGTCCTACTGGAATTTCTCTTGTGCCAATGTGTTTCTCAGGCCGTGATTATCCTCTGGACAAAGAATCAGCTCCGTAGGACGCCGTTTAAGGCCAGTTTGCGCATTTCACCCATTTCCGTTGGTCCTACTGGAATTTCTCTTGTTCCAATGTGTTTCTCAGGCCGTGATTATCCTCTGGACAAAGAATCAGCTCCGTAGGACGCCGTTTAAGGCCAGTTTGCGCATTTCACCCATTTCCGTTGGTCCTACTGGAATTTCTCTTGTGCCAATGTGTTTCTCAGGCCGTGATTTTCCTCTGGACAAAGAATCAGCTCCGTAGGACGCCGTTTAAGGCCAGTTTGCGCATTTCACCCATTTCCGTTGGTCCTACTGGATTTTCTCTTGTGTCAATGTGTATCTCAGGCCGTGATTATCCTCTGGACAAAGAATCAGCTCCGTAGGACGACGTTTAAGGCCAGTTTACGCATTTCACCCATTTCCGTTGGTCCTACTGGAATTTCTCTTGTGTCAATGTGTTTCTCAGGCCGTGATTATCCTCTGGACAAAGAATCAGCTCCGTAGGACGCCGTTTAAGGCCAGTTTGCGCATTTCACCCATTTCCGTTGGTCCTACTGGAATTTCTCTTGTGCCAATGTGTTTCTCAGGCCGTGATTATCCTCTGGACAAAGAATCAGCTCCGTAGGACGCCGTTTAAGGCCAGTTTGCGCATTTCACCCATTTCCGTTGGTCCTACTGGAATTTCTCTTGTGCCAATGTGTTTCTTAGGACGTGATTTTCCTCTGGACAAAGAATCAGCTCCGTAGGACGCCGTTTAAGGCCAGTTTGCGCATTTCACCCATTTCCGTTGGTCCTACTGGAATTTCTCTTGTGCCAATGTGTTTCTCAGGCCGTGATTATCCTCTGGACAAAGAATCAGCTCCGTAGGACGCCGTTTAAGGCCAGTTTGCGCATTTCACCCATTTCCGTTGGTCCTACTGGAATTTCTCTTGTGCCAATGTGTTTCTTAGGACGTGATTTTCCTCTGGACAAAGAATCAGCTCCGTAGGACGCCGTTTAAGGCCAGTTTGCGCATTTCACCCATTTCCGTTGGTCCTACTGGAATTTCTCTTGTGCCAATGTGTTTCTCAGGCCGTGATTATCCTCTGGACAAAGAATCAGCTCCGTAGGACGCCGTTTAAGGCCAGTTTGCGCATTTCACCCATTTCCGTTGGTCCTACTGGAATTTCTCTTGCGCCAATGTGTTTCTTAGGACGTGATTTTCCTCTGGACAAAGAATCAGCTCCGTAGGACGCCGTTTAAGGCCAGTTTGCGCATTTCACCCATTTCCGTTGGTCCTACTGGAATTTCTCTTGTGCCAATGTGTTTCTCAGGCCGTGATTATCCTCTGGACAAAGAATCAGCTCCGTAGGACGCCGTTCAAGGCCAGTTTGCGCATTTCACCCATTTCCGTTGGTCCTACTGGAATTTCTCTTGTGCCAATGTGTATCTCAGGCCGTGATTATCCTCTGGACAAAGAATCAGCTCCGTAGGACGCCGTTTAAGGCCAGTTTGCGCATTTCACCCATTTCCGTTAGTCCTACTGGAGTTTCTCTTGTGCCAATGTGTTTCTCAGGCCGTGATTATCCTCTGGACAAAGAATCAGCTCCGTAGGACGCCGTTTAAGGCCAGTTTGCATATTTCACCCATTTCCGTTGGTCCTACTGGAATTTCTCTTGTGCCAATGTGTTTCTCAGGCCGTGATTATCCTCTGGACAAAGAATCAGCTCCGTAGGACGCCGTTTAAGCACAGTTTGCATATTTCACCCATTTCCGTTGGTCCTACTGGAATTTCTCTTGTGCCAATGTGTTTCTCAGGCCGTGGTTATCCTCTGGACAAAGAATCAGCTCCGTAGGACGCCGTTTAAGGCCAGTTTGCGCATTTCACCCATTTCCGTTGGTCCTACTGGAATTTCTCTTGTGCCAATGTGTATCTCAGGCCGTGATTATCCTCTGGACAAAGAATCAGCTCCGTAGGACGCCGTTTAAGCCCAGTTTGCGCATTTCACCCATTTCCGTTGGTCCTACTGGAATTTCTCTTCTGCCAATGTGTTTCTCAGGCCGTGATTATCCTCTGGACAAAGAATCAGCTCCGTAGGACGCCGTTTAAGGCCAGTTTGCGCATTTCACCCATTTCCGTTGGTCCTACTGGATTTTCTCTTGTGCCAATGTGTTTCTCAGGCCGTGATTATCCTCTGGACAAAGAATCAGCTCCGTAGGACGCCGTTTAAGGCCAGTTTGCGCATTTCACCCATTTCCGCTTGTCCTACTGGAATTTCTCTTGTGCCAATGTGTTTCTCAGGCCGTGATTATCCTCTGGACAAAGAATCAGCTCCGTAGGACGCCGTTTAAGGCCAGTTTGCGCATTTCACCCATTTCCGTTGGTCCTACTGGAATTTCTCTTGTGCCAATGTGTTTCTCAGGCCGTGATTATCCTCTGGACAAAGAATCAGCTCCGTAGGACGCCGTTTAAGGCCAGTTTGCGAATTTCACCCATTTTCGCTAGTCCTAGTGGAATTTCTCTTGTGCCAATGTGTTTCTCAGGCCGTGATTATCCTCTGGACAAAGAATCAGCTCCGTAGGACGCCGTTTAAGGCCAGTTTGCGCATTTCACCCATTTCCGTTGGTCCTACTGGAATTTCTCTTGTGCCAATGTGTTTCTCAGGCCGTGATTATCCTCTGGACAAAGAATCAGCTCCGTAGGACGCCGTTTAAGGCCAGTTTGCGCATTTCACCCATTTCCGTTGGTCCTACTGGAATTTCTCTTGTGCCAATGTGTTTCTCAGGCCGTGATTATCCTCTGGACAAAGAATCAGCTCCGTAGGACGCCGTTTAAGGCCAGTTTGCGCATTTCACCCATTTCCGTTGGTCCTACTGGAATTTCTCTTGTGCCAATGTGTTTCTCAGGCCGTGATTATCCTCTGGACAAAGAATCAGCTCCGTAGAACGCCGTTTAAGGCCAGTTTGCATATTTCACCCATTTCCGTTGGTCCTACTGGAATTTCTCTTGTGCCAATGTGTTTCTCAGGCCGTGATTTTCCTCTGGACAAAGAATCAGCTCCGTAGGACGCCGTTTAAGGCCAGTTTGCGCATTTCACCCATTTCCGTTGGTCCTACTGGAATTTCTCTTGTGCCAATGTGTTTCTCAGGCCGTGATTATCCTCTGGACAAAGAATCAGCTCCGTAGGACGCCGTTTAAGCACAGTTTGCATATTTCACCCATTTCCGTTGGTCCTACTGGAATTTCTCTTGTGCCAATGTGTTTCTCAGGCCGTGATTATCCTCTGGACAAAGAATCAGCTCCGTAGGACGCCGTTTAAGGCCAGTTTGCGCATTTCACCCATTTCCGTTAGTCCTACTGGAATTTCTCTTGTGCCAATGTGTTTCTTAGGACGTGATTTTCCTCTGGACAAAGAATCAGCTCCGTAGGACGCCGTTTAAGGCCAGTTTGCGCATTTCACCCATTACCGTTGGTCCTACTGGAATTTCTCTTGTGCCAATGTGTTTCTCAGGCCGTGATTATCCTCTGGACAAAGAATCAGCTCCGTAGGACGCCGTTTAAGGCCAGTTTGCGCATTTCACCCATTTCCGTTGGTCCTACTGGAATTTCTCTTGTGCCAATGTGTATCTCAGGCCGTGATTATCCTCTGGACAAAGAATCAGCTCCGTAGGACGCCGTTTAAGGCCAGTTTGCGCATTTCACCCATTTCCGTTAGTCCTACTGGAATTTCTCTTGTGCCAATGTGTTTCTCAGGCCGTGATTATCCTCTGGACAAAGAATCAGCTCCGTAGGACGCCGTTTAAGGCCAGTTTGCGCATTTCACCCATTTCCGTTAGTCCTACTGGAGTTTCTCTTGTGCCAATGTGTTTCTCAGGCCGTGATTATCCTCTGGACAAAGAATCAGCTCCGTAGGACGCCGTTTAAGGCCAGTTTGCGCATTTCACCCATTTCCGTTGGTCCTACTGGAATTTCTCTTGTGCCAATGTGTTTCTCAGGCCGTGATTATCCTCTGGACAAAGAATCAGCTCCGTAGGACGCCGTTTAAGGCCAGTTTGCGCATTTCACCCATTTCCGTTGGTCCTACTGGAATTTCTCTTGTGCCAATGTGTATCTCAGGCCGTGATTATCCTCTGGACAAAGAATCAGCTCCGTAGGACGCCGTTTAAGCCCAGTTTGCGCATTTCACCCATTTCCGTTGGTCCTACTGGATTTTCTCTTGTGCCAATGTGTTTCTCAGGCCGTGATTAACCTCTGGACAAAGAATCAGCTCCGTAGGACGCCGTTTAAGGCCAGTTTGCGCATTTCACCCATTTCCGTTGGTCCTACTGGAATTTCTCTTGTGCCAATGTGTTTCTCAGGCCGTTATTATCCTCTGGACAAAGAATCAGCTCCGTAGGACGCCGTTTAAGGCCAGTTTGCGCATTTCACCCATTTCCGTTGGTCCTACTGGAATTTCTCTTGTGCCAATGTGTTTCTCAGGCCGTGATTATCCTCTGGACAAAGAATCAGCTCCGTAGGACGCCGTTTAAGGCCAGTTTGCGCATTTCACCCATTTCCGTTAGTCCTACTGGAGTTTCTCTTGTGCCAATGTGTTTCTCAGGCCGTGATTATCCTCTGGACAAAGAATCAGCTCCGTAGGACGCCGTTTAAGCCCAGTTTGCGCATTTCACCCATTTTCGCTAGTCCTAGTGGAATTTCTCTTGTGTCAATGTGTTTCTCAGGCCGTGATTATCCTCTGGACAAAGAATCAGCTCCGTAGGACGCCGTTTAAGGCCAGTTTGCGCATTTCACCCATTTCCGTTGGTCCTACTGGAATTTCTCTTGTGCCAATGTGTTTCTCAGGCCGTGATTATCCTCTGGACAAAGAATCAGCTCCGTAGGACGCCGTTTAAGGCCAGTTTGCGCATTTCACCCATTTCCGTTGGTACTACTGGAATTTCTCTTGTGCCAATGTGTTTCTCAGGCCGTGATTATCCTCTGGACAAAGAATCAGCTCCGTAGGACGCCGTTTAAGGCCAGTTTACGCATTTCACCCATTTCCGTTGGTCCTACTGGAATTTCTCTTGTGCCAATGTGTTTCTCAGGCCGTGATTATCCTCTGGACAAAGAATCAGCTCCGTAGGACGCCGTTTAAGGCCAGTTTGCGCATTTCACCCATTTCCGTTGGTCCTACTGGAATTTCTCTTGTGCCAATGTGTTTCTCAGGCCGTGATTATCCTCTGGACAAAGAATCAGCTCCGTAGGACGCCGTTTAAGGCCAGTTTGCGCATTTCACCCATTTCCGTTGGTCCTACTGGAATTTCTCTTGTGCCAATGTGTTTTTCAGGCCGTGATTATCCTCTGGACAAAGAATCAGCTCCGTAGGACGCCGTTTAAGGCCAGTTTGCGCATTTCACCAATTTCCGTTGGTCCTACTGGAATTTCTCTTGTGCCAATGTGTTTCTCAGGCCGTGATTATCCTCTGGACAAAGAATCAGCTCCGTAGGATGCCGTTTAAGGCCAGTTTGCGCATTTCACCAATTTCCGTTGGTCCTACTGGATTTTCTCTTGTGCCAATATGTATCTCAGGCCGTGATTATCCTCTGGACAAAGAATCAGCTCCGTAGGACGCCGTTTAAGGCCAGTTTGCGCATTTCACCCATTTCCGTTGGTCCTACTGGAATTTCTCTTGTGCCAATGTGTTTCTCAGGCCGTGATTATCCTCTGGACAAAGAATCAGCTCCGTAGGACGCCGTTTAAGGCCAGTTTGCGCATTTCACCCATTTCCGTTGGTCCTACTGGAATTTCTCTTGTGCCAATGTGTTTCTCAGGCCGTGATTATCCTCTGGACAAAGAATCAGCTCCGTAGGACGCCGTTTAAGGCCAGTTTGCGCATTTCACCAATTTCCGTTGGTCCTACTGGAATTTCTCTTGTGCCAATGTGTTTCTCAGGCCGTGATTATCCTCTGGACAAAGAATCAGCTCCGTAGGACGCCGTTTAGGGCCAGTTTGCGCATTTCACCAATTTCCGTTGGTCCTACTGGATTTTCTCTTGTGCCAATGTGTATCTCAGGCCGTGATTATCCTCTGGACAAAGAATCAGCTCCGTAGGACGCCGTTTAAGGCCAGTTTGCGCATTTCACCCATTTCCGTTGGTCCTACTGCATTTTCTCTTGTGCCAATGTGTTTCTCAGGCCGTGATTATCCTCTGGACAAAGAATCAGCTCCGTAGGATGCCGTTTAAGGCCAGTTTGCGCATTTCACCCATTTCCGTTGGTCCTACTGGAATTTCTCTTGTGCCAATGTGTTTCTCAGGCCGTGATTATCCTCTGGACAAAGAATCAGCTCCGTAGGACGCCGTTTAAGGCCAGTTTGCGCATTTCACCCATTTCCGTTGGTCCTCCTGGAATTTCTCTTGTGCCAATGTGTTTCTCAGGCCGTGATTATCCTCTGGACAAAGAATCAGCTCCGTAGGACGCCGTTTAAGGCCAGTTTACGCATTTCACCATTTCCGTTGGTCCTACTGGAATTTCTCTTGTGCCAATGTGTTTCTCAGGCCGTGATTATCCTCTGGACAAAGAATCAGCTCCGTAGGACGCCGTTTAAGGCCAGTTTGCGCATTTCACCCATTTCCGTTGGTCCTACTGGAATTTCTCTTGCGCCAATGTGTATCTCAGGCCGTGATTATCCTCTGGACAAAGAATCAGCTCCGTAGGACGCCGTTTAAGGCCAGTTTGCGCATTTCACCCATTTCCGTTGGTCCTACTGGAATTTCTCTTGTGCCAATGTGTTTTTCAGGCCGTGATTATCCTCTGGACAAAGAATCAGCTCCGTAGGACGCCGTTTAAGGCCAGTTTGCGCATTTCACCAATTTCCGTTGGTCCTACTGGAATTTCTTTGTGCCAATGTGTTTCTCAGGCCGTGATTATCCTCTGGACAAAGAATCAGCTCCGTAGGACGCCGTTTAGGGCCAGTTTGCGCATTTCACCAATTTCCGTTGGTCCTACTGGATTTTCTCTTGTGCCAATATGTATCTCAGGCCGTGATTATCCTCTGGACAAAGAATCAGCTCCGTAGGACGCCGTTTAAGGCCAGTTTGCGCATTTCACCCATTTCCGTTGGTCCTACTGGAATTTCTCTTGTGCCAATGTGTTTCTCAGGCCGTGATTATCCTCTGGACAAAGAATCAGCTCCGTAGGACGCCGTTTAAGGCCAGTTTGCGCATTTCACCCATTTCCGTTGGTCCTACTGGAATTTCTCTTGTGCCAATGTGTTTCTCAGGCCGTGATTATCCTCTGGACAAAGAATCAGCTCCGTAGGACGCCGTTTAAGGCCAGTTTGCGCATTTCACCCATTTCCGTTGGTCCTACTGGAATTTCTCTTGTGCCAATGTGTTTCTCAGGCCGTGATTATCCTCTGGACAAAGAATCATTTCCGTAGGACGCCGTTTAAGGCCAGTTTGCGCATTTCACCAATTTCCGTTGGTCCTACTGGATTTTCTCTTGTGCCAATGTGTATCTCAGGCCGTGATTATCCTCTGGACAAAGAATCAGCTCCGTAGGACGCCGTTTAAGGCCAGTTTGCGCATTTCACCCATTTCCGTTGGTCCTACTGGAATTTCTCTTGTGCCAATGTGTTTCTCAGGCCGTGATTATCCTCTGGACAAAGAATCAGCTCCGTAGGACGCCGTTTAAAGCCAGTTTGCGCATTTCACCCATTTCCGTTGGTCCTACTGGAATTTCTCTTGTGCCAATGTGTTTTTCAGGCCGTGATTATCCTCTGGACAAAGAATCAGCTCCGTAGGACGCCGTTTAAGGCCAGTTTGCGCATTTCACCAATTTCCGTTGGTCCTACTGGAATTTCTCTTGTGCCAATGTGTTTCTCAGGCCGTGATTATCCTCTGGACAAAGAATCAGCTCCGTAGGACGCCGTTTAAGGCCAGTTTGCGCATTTCACCAATTTCCGTTGGTCCTACTGGATTTTCTCTTGTGCCAATATGTATCTCAGGCCGTGATTATCCTCTGGACAAAGAATCAGCTCCGTAGGACGCCGTTTAAGGCCAGTTTGCGCATTTCACCCATTTCCGTTGGTCCTACTGGAATTTCTCTTGTGCCAATGTGTTTCTCAGGCCGTGATTATCCTCTGGACAAAGAATCAGCTCCGTAGGACGCCGTTTAAGGCCAGTTTGCGCATTTCACCCATTTCCGTTGGTCCTACTGGAATTTCTCTTGTGCCAATGTGTTTCTCAGGCCGTGATTATCCTCTGGACAAAGAATCAGCTCCGTAGGACGCCGTTTAAGGCCAGTTTGCGCATTTCACCAATTTCCGTTGGTCCTACTGGAATTTCTCTTGTGCCAATGTGTTTCTCAGGCCGTGATTATCCTCTGGACAAAGAATCAGCTCCGTAGGACGCCGTTTAGGGCCAGTTTGCGCATTTCACCAATTTCCGTTGGTCCTACTGGATTTTCTCTTGTGCCAATGTGTATCTCAGGCCGTGATTATCCTCTGGACAAAGAATCAGCTCCGTAGGACGCCGTTTAAGGCCAGTTTGCGCATTTCACCCATTTCCGTTGGTCCTACTGCATTTTCTCTTGTGCCAATGTGTTTCTCAGGCCGTGATTATCCTCTGGACAAAGAATCAGCTCCGTAGGATGCCGTTTAAGGCCAGTTTGCGCATTTCACCCATTTCCGTTGGTCCTACTGGAATTTCTCTTGTGCCAATGTGTTTCTCAGGCCGTGATTATCCTCTGGACAAAGAATCAGCTCCGTAGGACGCCGTTTAAGGCCAGTTTGCGCATTTCACCAATTTCCGTTGGTCCTACTGGAATTTCTCTTGTGCCAATGTGTTTCTCAGGCCGTGATTATCCTCTGGACAAAGAATCAGCTCCGTAGGACGCCGTTTAGGGCCAGTTTGCGCATTTCACCCATTTCCGTTGGTCCTACTGGATTTTCTCTTGTGCCAATGTGTATCTCAGGCCGTGATTATCCTCTGGACAAAGAATCAGCTCCGTAGGACGCCGTTTAAGGCCAGTTTGCGCATTTCACCCATTTCCGTTGGTCCTACTGGAATTTCTCTTCTGCCAATGTGTTTCTCAGGCCGTGATTATCCTCTGGACAAAGAATCATTTCCGTAGGACGCCGTTTAAGGCCAGTTTGCGCATTTCACCCATTTCCGTTGGTCCTACTGGAATTTCTCTTGTGCCAATGTGTTTCTCAGGCCGTGATTATCCTCTGGACAAAGAATCAGCTCCGTAGGACGCCGTTTAAGGCCAGTTTGCGCATTTCACCAATTTCCGTTGGTCCTACTGGAATTTCTCTTGTGCCAATGTGTTTCTCAGGCCGTGATTATCCTCTGGACAAAGAATCAGCTCCGTAGGACGCCGTTTAGGGCCAGTTTGCGCATTTCACCAATTTCCGTTGGTCCTACTGGATTTTCTCTTGTGCCAATGTGTATCTCAGGCCGTGATTATCCTCTGGACAAAGAATCAGCTCCGTAGGACGCCGTTTAAGGCCAGTTTGCGCATTTCACCCATTTCCGTTGGTCCTACTGGATTTTCTCTTGTGCCAATGTGTTTCTCAGGCCGTGATTATCCTCTGGACAAAGAATCAGCTCCGTAGGATGCCGTTTAAGGCCAGTTTGCGCATTTCACCCATTTCCGTTGGTCCTACTGGAATTTCTCTTGTGCCAATGTGTTTCTCAGGCCGTGATTATCCTCTGGACAAAGAATCATTTCCGTAGGACGCCGTTTAAGGCCAGTTTGCGCATTTCACCCATTTCCGTTGGTCCTACTGGAATTTCTCTTGTGCCAATGTGTTTCTCAGGCCGTGATTATCCTCTGGACAAAGAATCAGCTCCGTAGGACGCCGTTTAAGGCCAGTTTGCGCATTTCACCAATTTCCGTTGGTCCTACTGGATTTTCTCTTCTGCCAATGTGTATCTCAGGCCGTGATTATCCTCTGGACAAAGAATCAGCTCCGTAGGACGCCGTTTAAGGCCAGTTTGCGCATTTCACCCATTTCCGTTAGTCCTACTGGAATTTCTCTTGTGCCAATGTGTTTCTCAGGCCGTGATTATCCTCTGGACAAAGAATCAGCTCCGTAGGACGCCGTTTAAGGCCAGTTTGCGCATTTCACCCATTTCCGTTGGTCCTACTGGAATTTCTCTTGTGCCAATGTGTTTCTCAGGCCGTGATTATCCTCTGGACAAAGAACCAGCTCCGTAGGACGCCGTTTAAGGCCAGTTTGCGCATTTCACCCATTTCCGTTGGTCCTACTGGAATTTCTCTTGTGCCAATGTGTTTCTCAGGCCGTGATTATCCTCTGGACAAAGAATCAGCTACGTAGGACGCCGTTTAAGGCCAGTTTGCGCATTTCACCAATTTCCGTTAGTCCTACTGGAATTTCTCTTGTGCCAATGTGTTTCTCAGGCCGTGATTATCCTCTGGACAAAGAATCAGCTCCGTAGGACGCCGTTTAAGCCCAGTTTGCGAATTTCACCCATTTTCGCTAGTCCTACTGGAATTTCTCTTGTGTCAATGTGTTTCTCAGGCCGTGATTATCCTCTGGACAAAGAATCAGCTCCGTAGGACGCCGTTTAAGGCCAGTTTGCGCATTTCACCCATTTCCGTTGGTCCTACTGGATTTTCTCTTGTGCCAATGTGTTTCTCAGGCCGTGATTATCCTCTGGACAAAGAATCAGCTCCGTAGGACGCCGTTTAAGGCCAGTTTACGCATTTCACCCATTTCCGTTGGTCCTACTGGAATTTCTCTTGTGCCAATGTGTTTCTCAGGCCGTGATTATCCTCTGGACAAAGAATCAGCTCCGTAGGACGCCGTTTAAGGCCAGTTTGCGCATTTCACCCATTTCCGTTGGTCCTACTGGAATTTCTCTTGTGCCAATGTGTTTCTCAGGCCGTGATTATCCTCTGGACAAAGAATCAGCTCCGTAGGACGCCGTTTAAGGCCAGTTTGCGCATTTCACCCATTTCCGTTGGTCCTACTGGAATTTCTCTTGTGCCAATGTGTTTCTCAGGCCGTGATTATCCTCTGGACAAAGAATCAGCTCCGTAGGACGCCGTTTAAGGCCAGTTTGCGCATTTCACCCATTTCCGTTGGTCCTACTGGAATTTCTCTTGTGCCAATGTGTTTCTCAGGCCGTGATTATCCTCTGGACAAAGAATCAGCTCCGTAGGACGCCGTTTAAGGCCAGTTTGCGCATTTCACCCATTTCCGTTGGTCCTACTGGATTTTCTCTTGTGCCAATGTGTTTCTCAGGCCGTGATTATCCTCTGGACAAAGAATCAGCTCCGTAGGACGCCGTTTAAGGCCAGTTTACGCATTTCACCCATTTCCGTTGGTCCTACTGGAATTTCTCTTGTGCCAATGTGTTTCTCAGGCCGTGATTATCCTCTGGACAAAGAATCAGCTCCGTAGGACGCCGTTTAAGGCCAGTTTGCGCATTTCACCCATTTCCGTTGGTCCTACTGGAATTTCTCTTGTGCCAATGTGTTTCTCAGGCCGTGATTATCCTCTGGACAAAGAATCAGCTCCGTAGGACGCCGTTTAAGGCCAGTTTGCGCATTTCACCCATTTCCGTTGGTCCTACTGGAATTTCTCTTGTGCCAATGTGTTTCTCAGGCCGTGATTATCCTCTGGACAAAGAATCAGCTCCGTAGGACGCCGTTTAAGGCCAGTTTGCGCATTTCACCCATTTCCGTTGGTCCTACTGGAATTTCTCTTGTGCCAATGTGTTTCTCAGGCCGTGATTATCCTCTGGACAAAGAATCAGCTCCGTAGGACGCCGTTTAAGGCCAGTTTGCGCATTTCACCCATTTCCGTTGGTCCTACTGGAATTTCTCTTGTGCCAATGTGTTTCTCAGGCCGTGATTATCCTCTGGACAAAGAATCAGCTCCGTAGGACGCCGTTTAAGGCCAGTTTGCGCATTTCACCCATTTCCGTTAGTCCTACTGGAATTTCTCTTGTGCCAATGTGTTTCTCAGGCCGTGATTATCCTCTGGACAAAGAATCAGCTCCGTAGGACGCCGTTTAAGGCCAGTTTGCGCATTTCACCCATTTCCGTTGGTCCTACTGGAATTTCTCTTGTGCCAATGTGTTTCTCAGGCCGTGATTATCCTCTGGACAAAGAACCAGCTCCGTAGGACGCCGTTTAAGGCCAGTTTGCGCATTTCACCCATTTCCGTTGGTCCTACTGGAATTTCTCTTGTGCCAATGTGTTTCTCAGGCCGTGATTATCCTCTGGACAAAGAATCAGCTCCGTAGGACGCCGTTTAAGGCCAGTTTGCGCATTTCACCCATTTCCGTTAGTCCTACTGGAGTTTCTCTTGTGCCAATGTGTTTCTCAGGCCGTGATTATCCTCTGGACAAAGAATCAGCTCCGTAGGACGCCGTTTAAGGCCAGTTTGCGAATTTCACCCATTTTCGCTAGTCCTACTGGAATTTCTCTTGTGTCAATGTGTTTCTCAGGCCGTGATTTTCCTCTGGACAAAGAATCAGCTCCGTAGGACGCCGTTTAAGCCCAGTTTGCGCATTTCACCCATTTCCGTTGGTCCTACTGGATTTTCTCTTGTGCCAATGTGTTTCTCAGGCCGTGATTATCCTCTGGACAAAGAATCAGCTCCGTAGGACGCCGTTTAAGGCCAGTTTACGCATTTCACCCATTTCCGTTGGTCCTACTGGAATTTCTCTTCTGCCAATGTGTTTCTCAGGCCGTGATTATCCTCTGGACAAAGAATCAGCTCCGTAGGACGCCGTTTAAGGCCAGTTTGCGCATTTCACCCATTTCCGTTGGTCCTACTGGAATTTCTCTTGTGCCAATGTGTTTCTCAGGCCGTGATTATCCTCCTCTGGACAAAGAATCAGCTCCGTAGGACGCCGTTTAAGGCCAGTTTGCGCATTTCACCCATTTCCGTTGGTCCTACTGGAATTTCTCTTGTGCCAATGTGTTTCTCAGGCCGTGATTATCCTCTGGACAAAGAATCAGCTCCGTAGGACGCCGTTTAAGGCCAGTTTGCGCATTTCACCCATTTCCGTTGGTCCTACTGGAATTTCTCTTGTGCCAATGTGTTTCTCAGGCCGTGATTATCCTCTGGACAAAGAATCAGCTCCGTAGGACGCCGTTTAAGGCCAGTTTGCGCATTTCACCAATTTCCGTTGGTCCTACTGGATTTTCTCTTGTGCCAATATGTATCGCAGGCCGTGATTATCCTCTGGACAAAGAATCAGCTCCGTAGGACGCCGTTTAAGGCCAGTTTGCGCATTTCACCCATTTCCGTTGGTCCTACTGGAATTTCTCTTGTGCCAATGTGTTTCTCAGGCCGTGATTATCCTCTGGACAAAGAATCAGCTCCGTAGGACGCCGTTTAAGGCCAGTTTGCGCATTTCACCCATTTCCGTTGGTCCTACTGGATTTTCTCTTGTGCCAATGTGTTTCTCAGGCCGTGATTATCCTCTGGACAAAGAATCAGCTCCGTAGGATGCCGTTTAAGGCCAGTTTGCGCATTTCACCCATTTCCGTTGGTCCTACTGGAATTTCTCTTGTGCCAATGTGTTTCTCAGGCCGTGATTATCCTCTGGACAAAGAATCAGCTCCGTAGGACGCCGTTTAAGGCCAGTTTGCGCATTTCACCCATTTCCGTTGGTCCTACTGGATTTTCTCTTGTGCCAATGTGTATCTCAGGCCGTGATTATCCTCTGGACAAAGAATCAGCTCCGTAGGACGCCGTTTAAGGCCAGTTTGCGCATTTCACCCATTTCCGTTGGTCCCACTGGAATTTCTCTTGTGCCAATGTGTTTCTCAGGCCGTGATTATCCTCTGGACAAAGAATCAGCTCCGTAGGATGCCGTTTAAGGCCAGTTTGCGCATTTCACCCATTTCCGTTGGTCCTACTGGAATTTCTCTTGTGCCAATGTGTTTCTCAGGCCGTGATTATCCTCTGGACAAAGAATCAGCTCCGTAGGACGCCGTTTAAGCCCAGTTTGCGAATTTCACCCATTTCCGTTGGTCCTACTGGAATTTCTCTTCTGCCAATGTGTTTCTCAGGCCGTGATTATCCTCTGGACAAAGAATCAGCTCCGTAGAACGCCGTTTAAGGCCAGTTTGCGCATTTCACCCATTTCCGTTGGTCCTACTGGAATTTCTCTTGTGCCAATGTGTTTCTCAGGCCGTGATTATCCTCTGGACAAAGAATCAGCTCCGTAGGACGCCGTTTAAGGCCAGTTTGCGCATTTCACCCATTTCCGTTGGTCCTACTGGAATTTCTCTTGTGCCAATGTGTTTCTCAGGCCGTGATTATCCTCTGGACAAAGAATCAGCTCCGTATGACGCCGTTTAAGGCCAGTTTGCGCATTTCACCCATTTCCGTTGGTCCTACTGGAATTTCTCTTGTGCCAATGTGTTTCTCAGGCCGTGATTTTCCTCTGGACAAAGAATCAGCTCCGTAGGACGCCGTTTGAGGCCAGTTTGCGCATTTCACCCATTTCCGTTGGTCCTACTGGAATTTCTCTTGTGCCAATGTGTTTCTCAGGCCGTGATTATCCTCTGGACAAAGAATCAGCTCCGTTAGACGCCGTTTAAGGCCAGTTTCCGCATTTCACCCATTTCCGTTGGTCCTACTGGAATTTCTCTTGTGCCAATGTGTTTCTCAGGCCGTGATTATCCTCTGGACAAAGAATCAGCTCCGTAGGACGCCGTTTAAGGCCAGTTTGCGCATTTCACCCATTTCCGTTGGTCCTACTGGAATTTCTCTTGTGCCAATGTGTTTCTCAGGCCGTGATTATCCTCTGGACAAAGAATCAGCTCTGTAGGACGCCGTTTAAGGCCAGTTTGCGCATTTCACCCATTTCCGTTGGTCCTACTGGAATTTCTCTTGTGCCAATGTGTTTCTCAGGCCGTGATTATCCTCTGGACAAAGAATCAGCTCCGTAGGACGCCGTTTAAGGCCAGTTTGCGCATTTCACCCATTTCCGCTAGTCCTACTGGAATTTCTCTTGTGCCAATGTGTTTCTCAGGCCGTGATTATCCTCTGGACAAAGAATCAGCTCCGTAGGACGCCGTTTAAGCCCAGTTTGCGCATTTCACCCATTTCCGTTGGTCCTACTGGAATTTCTCTTGTGCCAATGTGTTTCTCAGGCCGTGATTATCCTCTGGACAAAGAATCAGCTCCGTAGGACGCCGTTTAAGGCCAGTTTGCGCATTTCACCCATTTCCGTTGGTCCTACTGGAATTTCTCTTGTGCCAATGTGTTTCTCAGGCCGTGATTATCCTCTGGACAAAGAATCAGCTCCGTAGGACGCCGTTTAAGCCCAGTTTGCGCATTTCACCCATTTCCGTTGGTCCTGCTGGAATTTCTCTTGTGCCAATGTCTTTCTCAGGCCGTGATTATCCTCTGGACAAAGAATCAGCTACGTAGGACGCCGTTTAAGGCCAGTTTGCGCATTTCACCCATTTCAGTTGATCCTACTGGAATTTCTCTTGTGCCAATGTGTTTCTCAGGCCGTGATTATCCTCTGGACAAAGAATCAGCTCCGTAGGACGCCGTTTAAGGCCAGTTTGCGCATTTCACCCATTTCCGTTGGTCCTACTGGAATTTCTCTTGTGCCAATGTGTTTCTCAGGCCGTGATTATCCTCTGGACAAAGAATCAGCTCCGTAGGACGCCGTTTAAGGCCAGTTTGCGCATTTCACCCATTTCCGTTGGTCCTACTGGAATTTCTCTTGTGCCAATGTGTTTCTCAGGCCGTGATTATCCTCTGGACAAAGAATCAGCTCCGTAGGACGCCGTTTAAGGCCAGTTTGCGCATTTCACCCATTTCCGTTGGTCCTACTGGAATTTCTCTTGTGCCAATGTGTTTCTCAGGCCGTGATTATCCTCTGGACAAAAAATCAGCTCCGTAGGACGCCGTTTAAGGCCAGTTTGCGCATTTCACCCATTTCCGTTGGTCCTACTGGAGTTTCTCTTGTCGCAATGTGTTTCTCAGGCCGTGATTATCCTCTGGACAAAGAATCAGCTCCGTAGGACGCCGTTTAAGCCCAGTTTGCGCATTTCACCCATTTCCGTTGGTCCTACTGGAATTTCTCTTGTGCCAATGTGTTTCTCAGGCCGTGATTATCCTCTGGACAAAGAATCAGCTCCGTAGGACGCCGTTTAAGGCCAGTTTGCGCATTCCACCCATTTCCGTTGGTCCTACTGGAATTTCTCTTGTGCCAATGTGTTTCTCAGGCCGTGATTATCCTCTGGACAAAGAATCAGCTCCGTAGGACGCCGTTTAAGCCAAGTTTGCGCATTTCACCCATTTCCGTTGGTCCTACTGAAATTTCTCTTGTGCCAATGTGTATCTCAGGCCGTGATTATCCTCTGGACAAAGAATCAGCTCCGTAGGACGCCGTTTAAGGCCAGTTTGCGCATTTCACCCATTTCAGTTGATCCTACTGGAATTTCTCTTGTGCCAATGTGTTTCTCAGGCCGTGATTATCCTCTGGACAAAGAATCAGCTCCGTAGGACGCCTTTTAAGGCCAGTTTGCGCATTTCACCCATTTCCGTTGGTCCTACTGGAATTTCTCTTGTGCCAATGTGTTTCTCAGGCCGTGATTATCCTCTGGACAAAGAATCAGCTCCGTAGGACGCCGTTTAAGGCCAGTTTGCGCATTTCACCCATTTCCGTTGGTCCTACTGGAATTTCTCTTGTGCCAATGTGTTTCTCAGGCCGTGATTATCCTCTGGACAAAGAATCAGCTCCGTAGGACGCCGTTTAAGGCCAGTTTGCGCATTTCACCCATTTCCGTTGGTCCTACTGGAATTTCTCTTGTGCCAATGTGTTTCTCAGGCCGTGATTATCCTCTGGACAAAGAATCAGCTCCGTAGGACGCCGTTTAAGGCCAGTTTGCGCATTTCACCCATTTCCGTTGGTCCTACTGGAATTTCTCTTGTGCCAATGTGTATCTCAGGCCGTGATTATCCTCTGGACAAAGAATCAGCTCCGTAGGACGCCGTTTAAGGCCAGTTTGCGCATTTCACCCATTTCCGTTGGTCCTACTGGAATTTCTCTTGTGCCAATGTGTTTCTGAGGCCGCGATTATCCTCTGGACAAAGAATCAGCTCCGTAGGACGCCGTTTAAGCCCAGTTTGCGCATTTCACCCATTTCCGTTGGTCCTACTGGAATTTCTCTTGTGCCAATGTGTTTCTCAGGCCGTGATTATCCTCTGGACAAAGAATCAGCTCCGTAGGACGCCGTTTAAGGCCAGTTTGCGCATTTCACCCATTTCCGTTGGTCCTACTGGAATTTCTCTTGTGCCAATGTGTTTCTCAGGCCGTGATTATCCTCTGGACAAAGAATCAGCTCCGTAGGACGCCGTTTAAGGCCAGTTTGCGCATTTCACCCATTTCCGTTGGTCCTACTGGAATTTCTCTTGCGCCAATGTGTATCTCAGGCCGTGATTATCCTCTGGACAAAGAATCAGCTCCGTAGGACGCCGTTTAAGGCCAGTTTGCGCATTTCACCCATTTCCGTTGGTCCTACTGGAATTTCTCTTGTGCCAATGTGTTTCTCAGGCCGTGATTATCCTCTGGACAAAGAATCAGCTCCGTAGGACGCCGTTTAAGCCCAGTTTGCGCATTTCACCCATTTCCGTTGGTCCTACTGGAATTTCTCTTGTGCCAATGTGTTTCTCAGGCCGTGATTATCCTCTGGACAAAGAATCAGCTCCGTAGGACGCCGTTTAAGGCCAGTTTGCGCATTTCACCCATTTCCGTTGGTCCTACTGGAATTTCTCTTGTGCCAATGTGTTTCTGAGGCCGTGATTATCCGCTGGACAAAGAATCTGCTCCGTAGGACGCCGTTTAAGGCCAGTTTGCGCATTTCACCCATTTCCGTTGGTCCTACTGGAATTTCTCTTGTGCCAATGTGTTTCTCAGGCCGTGATTATCCTCTGGACAAAGAATCAGCTCCGTAGGACGCCGTTTAAGGCCAGTTTGCGCATTTCACCCATTTCCGTTGGTCCTACTGGAATTTCTCTTGTGCCAATGTGTTTCTGAGGCCGCGATTATCCTCTGGACAAAGAATCAGCTCCGTAGGACGCCGTTTAAGGCCAGTTTGCGCATTTCACCCATTTCCGTTGGTCCTACTGGAATTTCTCTTGTGCCAATGTGTTTCTCAGGCCGTGATTATCCTCTGGACAAAGAATCAGCTCCGTAGGATGCCGTTTAAGGCCAGTTTGCGCATTTCACCCATTTCCGTTGGTCCTACTGGAATTTCTCTTGTGCCAATGTGTTTCTCAGGCCGTTATTATCCTCTGGACAAAGAATCAGCTCCGTAGGACGCCGTTTAAGGCCAGTTTGCGCATTTCACCCATTTCCGTTGGTCCTACTGGAATTTCTCTTGTGCCAATGTGTTTCTTAGGCCGTGATTATCCTCTGGACAAAGAATCAGCTCCGTAGGACGCCGTTTAAGGCCAGTTTGCGCATTTCACCCATTTCCGTCGGTCCTACTGGAATTTCTCTTGTGCCAATGTGTATCTCAGGCCGTGATTATCCTCTGGACAAAGAATCAGCTCCGTAGGACGCCGTTTAAGGCCAGTTTGCGCATTTCACCCATTTCCCTTGGTCCTACTGGAATTTCTCTTGTGCCAATGTGTTTCTCAGGCCGTGATTATCCTCTGGACAAAGAATCAGCTCCGTAGGATGCCGTTTAAGGCCAGTTTGCGCATTTCACCCATTTCCGTTGGTCCTACTGGAATTTCTCTTGTGCCAATGTGTATCTCAGGCCGTTATTATCCTCTGGACAAAGAATCAGCTCCGTAGGACGCCGTTTAAGGCCAGTTTGCGCATTTCACCCATTTCCGTTGGTCCTACTGGAATTTCTCTTGTGCCAATGTGTATCTCAGGCCGTGATTATCCTCTGGACAAAGAATCAGCTCCGTAGGACGCCGTTTAAGCCCAGTTTGCGCATTTCACCCATTTCAGTTGATCCTACTGGAATTTCTCTTGTGCCAATGTGTTTCTGAGGCCGTGATTATCCTCTGGACAAAGAATCAGCTCCGTAGGACGCCGTTTAAGGCCAGTTTGCGCATTTCACCCATTTCCGTTGGTCCTACTGGAATTTCTCTTGTGCCAATGTGTATCTCAGGCCGTGATTATCCTCTGGACAAAGAATCAGCTCCGTAGGACGCCGTTTAAGGCCAGTTTGCGCATTTCACCCATTTCAGTTGGTCCTACTGGAATTTCTCTTGCGCCAATGTGTATCTCAGGCCGTGATTATCCTCTGGACAAAGAATCAGCTCCGTAGGACGCCGTTTAAGGCCAGTTTGCGCATTTCACCCATTTCCGTTGGTCCTACTGGAATTTCTCTTGTGCCAATGTGTATCTCAGGCCGTGATTATCCTCTGGACAAAGAATCAGCTCCGTAGGACGCCGTTTAAGCCCAGTTTGCGCATTTCACCCATTTCCGTTGGTCCTACTGGAATTTCTCTTGTGCCAATGTGTTTCTGAGGCCGTGATTATCCGCTGGACAAAGAATCAGCTCCGTAGGACGCCGTTTAAGGCCAGTTTGCGCATTTCACCCATTTCCGTTGGTCCTACTGGAATTTCTCTTGTGCCAATGTGTATCTCAGGCCGTGATTATCCTCTGGACAAAGAATCAGCTCCGTAGGACGCCGTTTAAGGCCAGTTCGCGCATTTCACCCATTTCCGTTGGTCCTACTGGAATTTCTCTTGTGCCAATGTGTTTCTGAGGCCGCGATTATCCTCTGGACAAAGAATCAGCTCCGTAGGACGCCGTTTAAGGCCAGTTTGCGCATTTCACCCATTTCCGTTGGTCCTACTGGAATTTCTCTTGTGCCAATGTGTTTCTCAGGCCGTGATTATCCTCTGGACAAAGAATCAGCTCCGTAGGATGCCGTTTAAGGCCAGTTTGCGCATTTCACCCATTTCCGTTGGTCCTACTGGAATTTCTCTTGTGCCAATGTGTTTCTCAGGCCGTTATTATCCTCTGGACAAAGAATCAGCTCCGTAGGACGCCGTTTAAGGCCAGTTTGCGCATTTCACCCATTTCCGTTGGTCCTACTGGAATTTCTCTTGTGCCAATGTGTTTCTTAGGCCGTGATTATCCTCTGGACAAAAAATCAGCTCCGTAGGACGCCGTTTAAGGCCAGTTTGCGCATTTCACCCATTTCCGTTGGTCCTACTGGAATTTCTCTTGTGCCAATGTGTATCTCAGGCCGTGATTATCCTCTGGACAAAGAATCAGCTCCGTAGGACGCCGTTTAAGGCCAGTTCGCGCATTTCACCCATTTCCGTTGGTCCTACTGGAATTTCTCTTGTGCCAATGTGTTTCTGAGGCCGCGATTATCCTCTGGACAAAGAATCAGCTCCGTAGGACGCCGTTTAAGGCCAGTTTGCGCATTTCACCCATTTCCGTTGGTCCTACTGGAATTTCTCTTGTGCCAATGTGTTTCTCAGGCCGTGATTATCCTCTGGACAAAGAATCAGCTCCGTAGGATGCCGTTTAAGGCCAGTTTGCGCATTTCACCCATTTCCGTTGGTCCTACTGGAATTTCTCTTGTGCCAATGTGTTTCTCAGGCCGTTATTATCCTCTGGACAAAGAATCAGCTCCGTAGGACGCCGTTTAAGGCCAGTTTGCGCATTTCACCCATTTCCGTTGGTCCTACTGGAATTTCTCTTGTGCCAATGTGTTTCTTAGGCCGTGATTATCCTCTGGACAAAAAATCAGCTCCGTAGGACGCCGTTTAAGGCCAGTTTGCGCATTTCACCCATTTCCGTTGGTCCTACTGGAATTTCTCTTGTGCCAATGTGTATCTCAGGCCGTGATTATCCTCTGGACAAAGAATCAGCTCCGTAGGACGCCGTTTAAGGCCAGTTTGCGCATTTCACCCATTTCCGTTGGTCCTACTGGAATTTCTCTTGTGCCAATGTGTTTCTCAGGCCGTGATTATCCTCTGGACAAAGAATCAGCTCCGTAGGATGCCGTTTAAGGCCAGTTTGCGCATTTCACCCATTTCCGTTGGTCCTACTGGAATTTCTCTTGTGCCAATGTGTATCTCAGGCCGTTATTATCCTCTGGACAAAGAATCAGCTCCGTAGGACGCCGTTTAAGGCCAGTTTGCGCATTTCACCCATTTCCGTTGGTCCTACTGGAATTTCTCTTGTGCCAATGTGTATCTCAGGCCGTGATTATCCTCTGGACAAAGAATCAGCTCCGTAGGACGCCGTTTAAGCCCAGTTTGCGCATTTCACCCATTTCAGTTGATCCTACTGGAATTTCTCTTGTGCCAATGTGTTTCTCAGGCCGTGATTATCCTCTGGACAAAGAATCAGCTCCGTAGGACGCCGTTTAAGGCCAGTTTGCGCATTTCACCCATTTCCGTTGGTCCTACTGGAATTTCTCTTGCGCCAATGTGTATCTCAGGCCGTGATTATCCTCTGGACAAAGAATCAGCTCCGTAGGACGCCGTTTAGGGCCAGTTTGCGCATTTCACCCATTTCCGTTGGTCCTACTGGAATTTCTCTTGTGCCAATGTGTTTCTCAGGCCGTGATTATCCTCTGGACAAAGAATCAGCTCCGTAGGACGCCGTTTAAGCCCAGTTTGCGCATTTCACCCATTTCCGTTGGTCCTACTGGAATGTCTCTTGTGCCAATGTGTTTCCCAGGCCGTGATTATCCTCTGGACAAAGAATCAGCTCCGTAGGACGCCGTTTAAGGCCAGTTTGCGCATTTCACCCATTTCCGTTGGTCCTACTGGAATTTCTCTTGTGCCAATGTGTTTCTGAGGCCGCGCTTATCCTCTGGACAAAGATTCAGCTCCGTAGGACGCCGTTTAAGGCCAGTTTGCGCATTTCACCCATTTCCGTTGGTCCTACTGGAATTTCTCTTGTGCCAATGTGTTTCTCAGGCCGTGATTATCCTCTGGACAAAGAATCAGCTCCGTAGGATGCCGTTTAAGGCCAGTTTGCGCATTTCACCCATTTCCGTTGGTCCTACTGGAATTTCTCTTGTGCCAATGTGTTTCTCAGGCCGTTATTATCCTCTGGACAAAGAATCAGCTCCGTAGGACGCCGTTTAAGGCCAGTTTGCGCATTTCACCCATTTCCGTTGGTCCTACTGGAATTTCTCTTGTGCCAATGTGTTTCTTAGGCCGTGATTATCCTCTGGACAAAAAATCAGCTCCGTAGGACGCCGTTTAAGGCCAGTTTGCGCATTTCACCCATTTCCGTTGGTCCTACTGGAATTTCTCTTGTGCCAATGTGTATCTCAGGCCGTGATTATCCTCTGGACAAAGAATCAGCTCCGTAGGACGCCGTTTAAGGCCAGTTTGCGCATTTCACCCATTTCCGTTGGTCCTACTGGAATTTCTCTTGTGCCAATGTGTTTCTCAGGCCGTGATTATCCTCTGGACAAAGAATCAGCTCCGTAGGATGCCGTTTAAGGCCAGTTTGCGCATTTCACCCATTTCCGTTGGTCCTACTGGAATTTCTCTTGTGCCAATGTGTATCTCAGGCCGTTATTATCCTCTGGACAAAGAATCAGCTCCGTAGGACGCCGTTTAAGGCCAGTTTGCGCATTTCACCCATTTCCGTTGGTCCTACTGGAATTTCTCTTGTGCCAATGTGTATCTCAGGCCGTGATTATCCTCTGGACAAAGAATCAGCTCCGTAGGACGCCGTTTAAGCCCAGTTTGCGCATTTCACCCATTTCAGTTGATCCTACTGGAATTTCTCTTGTGCCAATGTGTTTCTGAGGCCGTGATTATCCTCTGGACAAAGAATCAGCTCCGTAGGACGCCGTTTAAGGCCAGTTTGCGCATTTCACCCATTTCCGTTGGTCCTACTGGAATTTCTCTTGCGCCAATGTGTTTCTCAGGCCGTGATTATCCTCTGGACAAAGAATCAGCTCCGTAGGACGCCGTTTAAGCCCAGTTTGCGCATTTCACCCATTTCCGTTGGTCCTACTGGAATGTCTCTTGTGCCAATGTGTTTCTCAGGCCGTGATTATCCTCTGGACAAAGAATCAGCTCCGTAGGACGCCGTTTAAGGCCAGTTTGCGCATTTCACCCATTTCCGTTGGTCCTACTGGAATTTCTCTTGTGCCAATGTGTTTCTGAGGCCGCGCTTATCCTCTGGACAAAGATTCAGCTCCGTAGGACGCCGTTTAAGGCCAGTTTGCGCATTTCACCCATTTCCGTTGGTCCTACTGGAATTTCTCTTGTGCCAATGTGTTTCTCAGGCCGTGATTATCCTCTGGACAAAGAATCAGCTCCGTAGGAAGCCGCTTAAGCCCAGTTTGCGCATTTCACCCATTTCAGTTGATCCTACTGGAATTTCTCTTGTGCCAATGTGTTTCTCAGGCCGTGATTATCCTCTGGACAAAGAATCAGCTCCGTAGGACGCCGTTTAAGGCCAGTTTGCGCATTTCACCCATTTCCGTTGGTCCTACTGGAATTTCTCTTGTGCCAATGTGTTTCTCAGGCCGTTATTATCCTCTGGACAAAGAATCAGCTCCGTAGGACGCCGTTTAAGGCCAGTTTGCGCATTTCACCCATTTCCGTTGGTCCTACTGGAATTTCTCTTGTGCCAATGTGTTTCTCAGGCCGTGATTATCCTCTGGACAAAGAATCAGCTCCGTAGGACGCCGTTTAAGGCCAGTTTGCGCATTTCACCCATTTCCGTTGGTCCTACTGGAATTTCTCTTGTGCCAATGTGTATCTCAGGCCGTGATTATCCTCTGGACAAAGAATCAGCTCCGCAGGACGCCGTTTGAGGCCAGTTTGCGCATTTCACTCATTTCCGTTGGTCCTACTGGAATTTCTCTTGTGCCAATGTGTTTCTCAGGCCGTGATTATCCTCTGGACAAAGAATCAGCTCCGCAGGACGCCGTTTAAGGCCAGTTTGCGCATTTCACCCATTTCCGTTGGTCCTACTGGAATTTCTCTTGTGCCAATGTGTTTCTCAGGCCGTGATTATCCTCTGGACAAAGAATCAGCTCCGTAGGACGCCGTTTAAGGCCAGTTTGCGCATTTCACCCATTTCCGTTGGTCCTACTGGAATTTCTCTTGTGCCAATGTGTTTCTCAGGCAGTGATTATCCTCTGGACAAAGAATCAGCTCCGTAGGACGCCGTTTAAGGCCAGTTTGCGCATTTCACCCATTTCCGTTGGTCCTACTGAAATTTCTCTTGTGCCAATGTGTTTCTCAGGCCGTGATTATCCTCTGGACAAAGAATCAGCTCCGTAGGACGCCGTTTAAGGCCAGTTTGCGCATTTCACCCATTTCCGTTGGTCCTACTGGAATTTCTCTTGTGCCAATGTGTTTCTCAGGCCGTGATTATCCTCTGGACAAAGAATCAGCTCCGTAGGACGCCGTTTAAGGCCAGTTTGCGCATTTCACCCATTTCCGTTGGTCCTACTGGAATTTCTCTTGTGCCAATGTGTTTCTCAGGCAGTGATTATCCTCTGGACAAAGAATCAGCTCCGTAGGACGCCGTTTAAGGCCAGTTTGCGCATTTCACCCATTTCCGTTGGTCCTACTGAAATTTCTCTTGTGCCAATGTGTTTCTCAGGCCGTGATTATCCTCTGGACAAAGAATCAGCTCCGTAGGACGCCGTTTAAGGCCAGTTTGCGCATTTCACCCATTTCCGTTGGTCCTACTGGAATTTCTCTTGTGCCAATGTGTTTCTCAGGCCGTGATTATCCTCTGGACAAAGAATCAGCTCCGTAGGACGCCGTTTAAGGCCAGTTTGCGCATTTCACCCATTTCCGTTGGTCCTACTGGAATTTCTCTTGTGCCAATGTGTTTCTCAGGCCGTGATTATCCTCTGGACAAAGAATCAGCTCCGTAGGACGCCGTTTAAGGCCAGTTTGCGCATTTCACCCATTTCCGTTGGTCCTACTGGAATTTCTCTTGTGCCAATATGTTTCTCAGGCCGTGATTATCCTCTGGACAAAGAATCAGCTCCGTAGGACGCCGTTTAAGGCCAGTTTGCGCATTTCACCCATTTCCGTTGGTCCTACTGGAATTTCTCTTGTGCCAATGTGTTTCTCAGGCCGTGATTATCCTCTGGACAAAGAATCAGCTCCGCAGGACGCCGTTTAAGGCCAGTTTGCGCATTTCACCCATTTCCGTTGGTCCTACTGGAATTTCTCTTGTGCCAATATGTTTCTCAGGCCGTGATTATCCTCTGGACAAAGAATCAGCTCCGTAGGACGCCGTTTAAGGCCAGTTTGCGCATTTCACCCATTTCCGTTGGTCCTACTGGAATTTCTCTTGTGCCAATGTGTTTCTCAGGCCGTGATTATCCTCTGGACAAAGAATCAGCTCCGCAGGACGCCGTTTAAGGCCAGTTTGCGCATTTCACCCATTTCCGTTGGTCCTACTGGAATTTCTCTTGTGCCAATGTGTTTCTCAGGCCGTGATTATCCTCTGGACAAAGAATCAGCTCCGTAGGACGCCGTTTAAGGCCAGTTTGCGCATTTCACCCATTTCCGTTGGTCCTACTGGAATTTCTCTTGTGCCAATGTGTTTCTCAGGCCGTGATTATCCTCTGGACAAAGAATCAGCTCCGTAGGACGCCGTTTAAGGCCAGTTTGCGCATTTCACCCATTTCCGTTGGTCCTACTGAAATTTCTCTTGTGCCAATGTGTTTCTCAGGCCGTGATTATCCTCTGGACAAAGAATCAGCTCCGTAGGACGCCGTTTAAGGCCAGTTTGCGCATTTCACCCATTTCCGTTGGTCCTACTGGAATTTCTCTTGTGCCAATGTGTTTCTCAGGCCGTGATTATCCTCTGGACAAAGAATCAGCTCCGTAGGACGCCGTTTAAGGCCAGTTTGCGCATTTCACCCATTTCCGTTGGTCCTACTGGAATTTCTCTTGTGCCAATGTGTTTCTCAGGCAGTGATTATCCTCTGGACAAAGAATCAGCTCCGTAGGACGCCGTTTAAGGCCAGTTTGCGCATTTCACCCATTTCCGTTGGTCCTACTGAAATTTCTCTTGTGCCAATGTGTTTCTCAGGCCGTGATTATCCTCTGGACAAAGAATCAGCTCCGTAGGACGCCGTTTAAGGCCAGTTTGCGCATTTCACCCATTTCCGTTGGTCCTACTGGAATTTCTCTTGTGCCAATGTGTTTCTCAGGCCGTGATTATCCTCTGGACAAAGAATCAGCTCCGTAGGACGCCGTTTAAGGCCAGTTTGCGCATTTCACCCATTTCCGTTGGTCCTACTGGAATTTCTCTTGTGCCAATGTGTTTCTCAGGCCGTGATTATCCTCTGGACAAAGAATCAGCTCCGTAGGACGCCGTTTAAGGCCAGTTTGCGCATTTCACCCATTTCGTTGGTCCTACTGGAATTTCTCTTGTGCCAATATGTTTCTCAGGCCGTGATTATCCTCTGGACAAAGAATCAGCTCCGTAGGACGCCGTTTAAGGCCAGTTTGCGCATTTCACCCATTTCCGTTGGTCCTACTGGAATTTCTCTTGTGCCAATGTGTTTCTCAGGCCGTGATTATCCTCTGGACAAAGAATCAGCTCCGCAGGACGCCGTTTAAGGCCAGTTTGCGCATTTCACCCATTTCCGTTGGTCCTACTGGAATTTCTCTTGTGCCAATGTGTTTCTCAGGCCGTGATTATCCTCTGGACAAAGAATCAGCTCCGTAGGACGCCGTTTAAGCCCAGTTTGCGCATTTCACCCATTTCCGTTGGTCCTACTGGAATTTCTCTTGTGCCAATGTGTTTCTCAGGCAGTGATTATCCTCTGGACAAAGAATCAGCTCCGTAGGACGCCGTTTAAGGCCAGTTTGCGCATTTCACCCATTTCCGTTGGTCCTACTGGAATTTCTCTTGTGCCAATGTGTTTCTCAGGCCGTGATTATCCTCTGGACAAAGAATCAGCTCCGTAGGACGCCGTTTAAGGCCAGTTTGCGCATTTCACCCATTTCCGTTGGTCCTACTGGAATTTCTCTTGTGCCAATGTGTTTCTCAGGCCGTGATTATCCTCTGGACAAAGAACCAGCTCCGTAGGACGCCGTTTAAGGCCAGTTTGCGCATTTCACCCATTTCCGTTGGTCCTACTGGAATTTCTCTTGTGCCAATGTGTTTCTCAGGCAGTGATTATCCTCTGGACAAAGAATCAGCTCCGTAGGACGCCGTTTAAGGCCAGTTTGCGCATTTCACCCATTTCCGTTGGTCCTACTGAATTTCTCTTGTGCCAATGTGTTTCTCAGGCCGTGATTATCCTCTGGACAAAGAATCAGCTCCGTAGGACGCCGTTTAAGGCCAGTTTGCGCATTTCACCCATTTCCGTTGGTCCTACTGGAATTTCTCTTGTGCCAATGTGTTTCTCAGGCCGTGATTATCCTCTGGACAAAGAATCAGCTCCGTAGGACGCCGTTTAAGGCCAGTTTGCGCATTTCACCCATTTCCGTTGGTCCTACTGGAATTTCTCTTGTGCCAATGTGTTTCTCAGGCCGTGATTATCCTCTGGACAAAGAATCAGCTCCGTAGGACGCCGTTTAAGGCCAGTTTGCGCATTTCACCCATTTCCGTTGGTCCTACTGGAATGTCTCTTGTGCCAATGTGTTTCTCAGGCCGTGATTATCCTCTGGACAAAGAATCAGCTCCGTAGGACGCCGTTTAAGGCCAGTTTGCGCATTTCACCCATTTCCGTTGGTCCTACTGGAATTTCTCTTGTGCCAATGTGTTTCTGAGGCCGTGATTATCCTCTGGACAAAGAATCAGCTCCGTAGGAAGCCGCTTAAGCCAGTTTGCGCATTTCACCCATTTCAGTTGATCCTACTGGAATTTCTCTTGTGCCAATGTGTTTCTCAGGCCGTGATTATCCTCTGGACAAAGAATCAGCTCCGTAGGACGCCGTTTAAGGCCAGTTTGCGCATTTCACCCATTTCCGTTGGTCCTACTGGAATTTCTCTTGTGCCAATGTGTTTCTCAGGCCGTTATTATCCTCTGGACAAAGAATCAGCTCCGTAGGACGCCGTTTAAGGCCAGTTTGCGCATTTCACCCATTTCCGTTGGTCCTACTGGAATTTCTCTTGTGCCAATGTGTTTCTCAGGCCGTGATTATCCTCTGGACAAAGAATCAGCTCCGTAGGACGCCGTTTAAGCCCAGTTTGCGCATTTCACCCATTTCCGTTGGTCCTACTGGAATTTCTCTTGTGCCAATGTGTTTCTCAGGCCGTGATTATCCTCTGGACAAAGAATCAGCTCCGCAGGACGCCGTTTGAGGCCAGTTTGCGCATTTCACCCATTTCCGTTGGTCCTACTGGAATTTCTCTTGTGCCAATGTGTATCTCAGGCCGTGATTATCCTCTGGACAAAGAATCAGCTCCGTAGGACGCCGTTTAAGGCCAGTTTGCGCATTTCACCCATTTCCGTTGGTCCTACTGGAATTTCTCTTGTGCCAATGTGTTTCTCAGGCCGTGATTATCCTCTGGACAAAGAATCAGCTCCGTAGGACGCCGTTTAAGGCCAGTTTGCGCATTTCACCCATTTCCGTTGGTCCTACTGGAATTTCTCTTGTGCCAATGTGTTTCTCAGGCCGTGATTATCCTCTGGACAAAGAATCAGCTCCGTAGGACGCCGTTTAAGGCCAGTTTGCGCATTTCACCCATTTCCGTTGGTCCTACTGGAATTTCTCTTGTGCCAATGTGTTTCTCAGGCCGTGATTATCCTCTGGACAAAGAATCAGCTCCGTAGGACGCCGTTTAAGCCAGTTTGCGCATTTCACCCATTTCCGTTGGTCCTACTGGAATTTCTCTTGTGCCAATGTGTTTCTCAGGCCGTGATTATCCTCTGGACAAAGAATCAGCTCCGTAGGACGCCGTTTAAGGCCAGTTTGCGCATTTCACCCATTTCCGTTGGTCCTACTGGAATTTCTCTTGTGCCAATGTGTTTCTCAGGCCGTGATTATCCTCTGGACAAAGAATCAGCTCCGTAGGACGCCGTTTAAGGCCAGTTTGCGCATTTCACCCATTTCCGTTGGTGCCTACTGGAATTTCTCTTGTGCCAATGTGTTTCTCAGGCCGTGATTATCCTCTGGACAAAGAATCAGCTCCGTAGGACGCCGTTTAAGGCCAGTTTGCGCATTTCACCCATTTCCGTTGGTCCTACTGGAATTTCTCTTGTGCCAATGTGTTTCTCAGGCCGTGATTATCCTCTGGACAAAGAATCAGCTCCGTAGGACGCCGTTTAAGGCCAGTTTGCGCATTTCACCCATTTCCGTTGGTCCTACTGGAATTTCTCTTGTGCCAATGTGTTTCTCAGGCCGTGATTATCCTCTGGACAAAGAATCAGCTCCGTAGGACGCTGTTTAAGGCCAGTTTGCGCATTTCACCCATTTCCGTTGGTCCTACTGGAATTTCTCTTGTGCCAATGTGTTTCTCAGGCCGTGATTATCCTCTGGACAAAGAATCAGCTCCGTAGGACGCCGTTTAAGGCCAGTTTGCGCATTTCACCCATTTCCGTTGGTCCTACTGGAATTTCTCTTGTGCCAATGTGTTTCTCAGGCCGTGATTATCCTCTGGACAAAGAATCAGCTCCGTAGGACGCCGTTTAAGGCCAGTTTGCGCATTTCACCCATTTCCGTTGGTCCTACTGGAATTTCTCTTGTGCCAATGTGTTTCTCAGGCCGTGATTATCCTCTGGACAAAGAATCAGCTCCGTAGGACGCCGTTTAAAGCCAGTTTGCGCATTTCACCCATTTCCGTTGGTCCTACTGGAATTTCTCTTGTGCCAATGTGTTTCTCAGGCCGTGATTATCCTCTGGACAAAGAATCAGCTCCGTAGGACGCCGTTTAAGGCCAGTTTGCGCATTTCACCCATTTCCGTTGGTCCTACTGGAATTTCTCTTGTGCCAATGTGTTTCTCAGGCCGTGATTATCCTCTGGACAAAGAATCAGCTCCGTAGGACGCCGTTTAAGGCCAGTTTGCGCATTTCACCCATTTCCGTTGGTCCTACTGGAATTTCTCTTGTGCCAATGTGTTTCTCAGGCCGTGATTATCCTCTGGACAAAGAATCAGCTCCGTAGGACGCCGTTTAAGGCCAGTTTGCGCATTTCACCCATTTCCGTTGGTCCTACTGGAATTTCTCTTGTGCCAATGTGTTTCTCAGGCCGTGATTATCCTCTGGACAAAGAATCAGCTCCGTGGGACGATGTTTAAGGCCAGTTTGCGCATTTCACCCATTTCCGTTGGTCCTACTGGAATTTCTCTTGTGCCAATGTGTTTCTCAGGCCGTGATTATCCTCTGGACAAAGAATCGGCTCCGTAGGACGCCGTTTAAGGCCAGTTTACGCATTTCACCCATTTCCGTTGGTCCTACTGGAATTTCTCTTGTGCCAATGTGTTTCTCAGGCCGTGATTATCCTCTGGACAAAGAATCAGCTCCGTAGGACGCCGTTTGAGGCCAGTTTGCGCATTCACCCATTTCCGTTGGTCCTACTGGAATTTCTCTTGTGCCAATGTGTTTCTCAGGCCGTGATTATCCTCTGGACAAAGAATCAGCTCCGTAGGACGCCGTTTAAGGCCAGTTTGCGCATTCCACCCATTTCCGTTGGTCCTACTGGAATGTCTCTTGTGCCAATGTGTTTCTCAGGCCGTGATTATCCTCTGGACAAAGAATCAGCTCCGTAGGACGCCGTTTAAGGCCAGTTTGCGCATTTCACCCATTTCCGTTGGTCCTACTGGAATTTCTCTTGTGCCAATGTGTTTCTCGAGGCCGCGCTTATCCTCTGGACAAAGAATCAGCTCCGTAGGACGCCGTTTAAGGCCAGTTTGCGCATTTCACCCATTTCCGTTGGTCCTACTGGAATTTCTCTTGTGCCAATGTGTTTCTCAGGCCGTGATTATCCTCTGGACAAAGAATCAGCTCCGTAGGAAGCCGTTTAAGGCCAGTTTGCGCATTTCACCCATTTCAGTTGATCCTACTGGAATTTCTCTTGTGCCAATGTGTTTCTCAGGCCGTGATTATCCTCTGGACAAAGAATCAGCTCCGTAGGACGCCGTTTAAGGCCAGTTTGCGCATTTCACCCATTTCCGTTGGTCCTACTGGAATTTCTCTTGTGCCAATGTGTTTCTCAGGCCGTTATTATCCTCTGGACAAAGAATCAGCTCCGTAGGACGCCGTTTAAGGCCAGTTTGCGCATTTCACCCATTTCCGTTGGTCCTACTGGAATTTCTCTTGTGCCAATGTGTTTCTCAGGCCGTGATTATCCTCTGGACAAAGAATCAGCTCCGTAGGACGCCGTTTAAGGCCAGTTTGCGCATTTCACCCATTTCCGTTGGTCCTACTGGAATTTCTCTTGTGCCAATGTGTACCTCAGGCCGTGATTATCCTCTGGACAAAGAATCAGCTCCGCAGGACGCCGTTTGAGGCCAGTTTGCGCATTTCACCCATTTCCGTTGGTCCTACTGGAATTTCTCTTGTGCCAATATGTTTCTCAGGCCGTGATTATCCTCTGGACAAAGAATCAGCTCCGTAGGACGCCGTTTAAGGCCAGTTTGCGCATTTCACCCATTTCCGTTGGTCCTACTGGAATTTCTCTTGTGCCAATGTGTTTCTCAGGCCGTTATTATCCTCTGGACAAAGAATCAGCTCCGCAGGACGCCGTTTAAGGCCAGTTTGCGCATTTCACCCATTTCCGTTGGTCCTACTGGAATTTCTCTTGTGCCAATGTGTTTCTCAGGCCGTGATTATCCTCTGGACAAAGAATCAGCTCCGTAGGACGCCGTTTAAGGCCAGTTTGCGCATTTCACCCATTTCCGTTGGTCCTACTGGAATTTCTCTTGTGCCAATGTGTTTCTCAGGCAGTGATTATCCTCTGGACAAAGAATCAGCTCCGTAGGACGCCGTTTAAGGCCAGTTTGCGCATTTCACCCATTTCCGTTGGTCCTACTGAATTTCTCTTGTGCCAATGTGTTTCTCAGGCCGTGATTATCCTCTGGACAAAGAATCAGCTCCGTAGGACGCCGTTTAAGGCCAGTTTGCGCATTTCACCCATTTCCGTTGGTCCTACTGGAATTTCTCTTGTGCCAATGTGTTTCTCAGGCCGTGATTATCCTCTGGACAAAGAATCAGCTCCGTAGGACGCCGTTTAAGGCCAGTTTGCGCATTTCACCCATTTCCGTTGGTCCTACTGGAATTTCTCTTGTGCCAATGTGTTTCTCAGGCCGTGATTATCCTCTGGACAAAGAATCAGCTCCGTAGGACGCCGTTTAAGGCCAGTTTGCGCATTTCACCCATTTCCGTTGGTCCTACTGGAATTTCTCTTGTGCCAATGTGTTTCTCAGGCCGTGATTATCCTCTGGACAAAGAATCAGCTCCGTAGGACGCCGTTTAAGCCCAGTTTGCGCATTTCACCCATTTCCGTTGGTCCTACTGGAATTTCTCTTGTGCCAATGTGTTTCTCAGGCCGTGATTATCCTCTGGACAAAGAATCAGCTCCGTAGGACGCCGTTTAAGGCCAGTTTGCGCATTTCACCCATTTCCGTTGGTCCTACTGGAATTTCTCTTGTGCCAATGTGTTTCTCAGGCCGTGATTATCCTCTGGACAAAGAATCAGCTCCGTAGGACGCCGTTTAAAGCCAGTTTGCGCATTTCACCCATTTCCGTTGGTCCTACTGGAATTTCTCTTGTGCCAATGTGTTTCTCAGGCCGTGATTATCCTCTGGACAAAGAATCAGCTCCGTAGGACGCCGTTTAAGGCCAGTTTGCGCATTTCACCCATTTCCGTTGGTCCTACTGGAATTTCTCTTGTGCCAATGTGTTTCTCAGGCCGTGATTATCCTCTGGACAAAGAATCAGCTCCGTAGGACGCCGTTTAAGGCCAGTTTGCGCATTTCACCCATTTCCGTTGGTCCTACTGGAATTTCTCTTGTGCCAATGTGTTTCTCAGGCCGTGATTATCCTCTGGACAAAGAATCAGCTCCGTAGGACGCCGTTTAAGGCCAGTTTGCGCATTTCACCCATTTCCGTTGGTGCTACTGGAATTTCTCTTGTGCCAATGTGTTTCTCAGGCCGTGACTATCCTCTGGACAAAGAATCAGCTCCGTAGGACGCCGTTTAAGGCCAGTTTGCGCATTTCACCCATTTCCGTTGGTCCTACTGGAATTTCTCTTGTGCCAATGTGTTTCTCGGGCCGTGATTATCCTCTGGACAAAGAATCAGCTCCGTAGGACGCCGTTTAGGCCAGTTTGCGCATTTCACCCATTTCCGTTGGTCCTACTGGAATTTCTCTTGTGCCAATGTGTTTCTCAGGCCGTGATTATCCTCTGGACAAAGAATCAGCTCCGTGGGACGATGTTTAAGGCCAGTTTGCGCATTTCACCCATTTCCGTTGGTCCTACTGGAATTTCTCTTGTGCCAATGTGTTTCTCAGGCCGTGATTATCCTCTGGACAAAGAATCGGCTCCGTAGGACGCCGTTTAAGGCCAGTTTACGCATTTCACCCATTTCCGTTGGTCCTACTGGAATTTCTCTTGTGCCAATGTGTTTCTCAGGCCGTGATTATCCTCTGGACAAAGAATCAGCTCCGTAGGACGCCGTTTGAGGCCAGTTTGCGCATTCCACCCATTTCCGTTGGTCCTACTGGAATTTCTCTTGTGCCAATGTGTTTCTCAGGCCGTGATTATCCTCTGGACAAAGAATCAGCTCCGTAGGACGCCGTTTAAGGCCAGTTTGCGCATTCCACCCATTTCCGTTGGTCCTACTGGAATGTCTCTTGTGCCAATGTGTTTCTCAGGCCGTGATTATCCTCTGGACAAAGAATCAGCTCCGTAGGACGCCGTTTAAGCCAAGTTTGCGCATTTCACCCATTTCCGTTGGTCCTACTGGAATTTCTCTTGTGCCAATGTGTTTCTCAGGCCGTGATTATCCTCTGGACAAAGAATCAGCTCCGTAGGACGCCGTTTGAGGCCAGTTTGCGCATTTCACCCATTTCCGTTGGTCCTACTGGAATTTCTCTTGTGCCAATGTGTTTCTCAGGCCGTGATTATCCTCTGGACAAAGAATCAGCTCCGTAGGACGCCGTTTAAGGCCAGTTTGCGCATTTCACCCATTTCCGTTGGTCCTACTGGATTTCTCTTGTGCCAATGTGTTTCTCAGGCCGTGATTATCCTCTGGACAAAGAATCAGCTCCGTAGGACGCCGTTTAAGGCCAGTTTGCGCATTTCACCCATTTCCGTTGGTCCTACTGGAATTTCTCTTGTGCCAATGTGTTTCTCAGGCCGTGATTATCCTCTGGACAAAGAATCAGCTCCGTAGGACGCCGTTTAAGGCCAGTTTGCGCATTTCACCCATTTCAGTTGGTCCTACTGGAATTTCTCTTGTGCCAATGTGTTTCTCAGGCCGTGATTATCCTCTGGACAAAGAATCAGCTCCGTAGGACGCCGTTTAAGGCCAGTTTGCGCATTTCACCCATTTCCGTTGGTCCTACTGGAATTTCTCTTGTGCCAATGTGTTTCTCAGGCCGTGATTATCCTCTGGACAAAGAATCAGCTCCGTAGGACGCCGTTTAAGGCCAGTTTGCGCATTTCACCCATTTCCGTTGGTCCTACTGGAATTTCTCTTGTGCCAATGTGTTTCTCAGGCCGTGATTATCCTCTGGACAAAGAATCAGCTCCGTAGGACGCCGTTTAAGGCCAGTTTGCGCATTTCACCCATTTCCGTTGGTCCTACTGGAATTTCTCTTGTGCCAATGTGTTTCTCAGGCCGTGATTATCCTCTGGACAAAGAATCAGCTCCGTAGGACGCCGTTTAAGGCCAGTTTGCGCATTTCACCCATTTCCGTTGGTCCTACTGGAATTTCTCTTGTGCCAATGTGTTTCTCAGGCCGTGATTATCCTCTGGACAAAGAATCAGCTCCGTAGGACGCCGTTTAAGGCCAGTTTGCGCATTTCACCCATTTCCGTTGGTCCTACTGGAATTTCTCTTGTGCCAATGTGTTTCTCAGGCCGTGATTATCCTCTGGACAAAGAATCAGCTCCGTAGGACGCCGTTTAGGGCCAGTTTGCGCATTTCACCCATTTCCGTTGGTCCTACTGGAATTTCTCTTGTGCCAATGTGTTTCTCAGGCCGTGATTATCCTCTGGACAAAGAATCAGCTCCGTAGGACGCCGTTTAAGGCCAGTTTGCGCATTTCACCCATTTCCGTTGGTCCTACTGGAATTTCTCTTGTGCCAATGTGTTTCTCAGGCCGTGATTATCCTCTGGACAAAGAATCAGCTCCGTAGGACGCCGTTTAAGGCCAGTTTGCGCATTTCACCCATTTCCGTTGGTCCTACTGGAATTTCTCTTGTGCCAATGTGTTTCTCAGGCCGTGATTATCCTCTGGACAAAGAATCAGCTCCGTAGGACGCCGTTTAAGGCCAGTTTGCGCATTTCACCCATTTCCGTTGGTCCTACTGGAATTTCTCTTGTGCCAATGTGTTTCTCAGGCCGTGATTATCCTCTGGACAAAGAATCAGCTCCGTAGGACGCCGTTTAAGGCCAGTTTGCGCATTCCACCCATTTCCGTTGGTCCTACTGGAATTTCTCTTGTGCCAATGTGTTTCTCAGGCCGTGATTATCCTCTGGACAAAGAATCAGCTCCGTAGGACGCCGTTTAAGGCCAGTTTGCGCATTTCACCCATTTCCGTTGGTCCTACTGGAATTTCTCTTGTGCCAATGTGTTTCTCAGGCCGTGATTATCCTCTGGACAAAGAATCAGCTCCGTAGGACGCCGTTTAAGGCCAGTTTGCGCATTTCACCCATTTCCGTTGGTCCTACTGGAATTTCTCTTGTGCCAATGTGTTTCTCAGGCCGTGATTATCCTCTGGACAAAGAATCAGCTCCGTAGGACGCCGTTTAAGGCCAGTTTGCGCATTTCACCCATTTCCGTTGGTCCTACTGGAATTTCTCTTGTGCAATGTGTTTCTCAGGCCGTGATTATCCTCTGGACAAAGAATCAGCTCCGTAGGACGCCGTTTAAGGCCAGTTTGCGCATTTCACCCATTTCCGTTGGTCCTACTGGAATTTCTCTTGTGCCAATGTGTTTCTCAGGCCGTGATTATCCTCTGGACAAAGAATCAGCTCCGTAGGACGCCGTTTAAGGCCAGTTTGCGCATTTCACCCATTTCCGTTGGTCCTACTGGAATTTCTCTTGTGTCAATGTGTTTCTCAGGCCGTGATTATCCTCTGGACAAAGAATCAGCTCCGTAGGACGCCGTTTAAGGCCAGTTTGCGCATTTCACCCATTTCCGTTGGTCCTACTGGAATTTCTCTTGTGCCAATGTGTTTCTCAGGCCGTGATTATCCTCTGGACAAAGAATCAGCTCCGTAGGACGCCGTTTAAGGCCAGTTTGCGCATTTCACCCATTTCCGTTGGTCCTACTGGAATTTCTCTTGTGCCAATGTGTTTCTCAGGCCGT